>CAMXCT020004613.1:110000-137500 GCA_947184155.2 Cladocopium goreaui | reverse complement strand
AATCCGGTAAAATTCCGTAAGCACTCCGGAAGCCTCCTCCCCAAAATCGGGTAAAAATCCGTAAACAATCCGGAAGCCTCCTCCGCAAAATGCGGTAAAAAACCGTAAACAATCCGGAAGCCTCCTCCCCAAAATCCGGTAACAATCCGTAAACAATCCGGAAGCCTCCTCCCCAAAATCCGGTACAAATCCGTAAACAATCCGTAAGCCTTCTCCTCAAAATCCGGTAAAGATCCGGACTCAATCCGGAAGCCTCCTCCCCAAAATCCGGTAAAAATCGGTACACAATCCGGAAGCCTCCTCCCCAAAATCCGGTAACAATCCGTAAACAATCCGGAAGCCTCCTCCTCCAAAACCAGGTTAAAATCCGTAAACAAACCGGAAGCCTTCTCCCCAAAATCCGGTAAAAATCCGTAAACAATCCGGAAGCCTCCTCCCCAAAATCCGGTAAAAATCCGTAAACAATTCGGAAGCATCCTCCCAGAAATCCGGCACAATCCGTAAACAATCCGGAAACCTCCTTCCCAAAATCCGGTAAAAATCCGTAAACAATCCGGAAGCCTCCTCCCCAAAATCCGGGAAAAAATTGGCAACAATGCGGAAACCTCCTCTCCAAAATCCGGTAAAAATCCGTAAACAATCCGGAAGCCTCCTCCGCACAATGCGGTAAAAATCCGTAAACAATCCGGAAGCCTCCTCCCCAAAATCCGGTAAAAATCCGTGAGCAATCCGGCAGCCTCCTCCCCAAAATCCGGTAAAATTCCGTAAGCAATCCGGAAGCCTCCTCCCCAAAATCCGGTAAAAATCCGCAAACAATCCGGAAGTCTCCTCCCCAAAATCCGGTCAAATTCCGTCAGCAATCCGGAAGCCTCCTCCCCAAAATCCGGTAAAAATCCGTAAACAAACCGGAAGCCCTCTCCCCAAAATCCGGTAAAAATCCGTAAGCAATCCGTAAGCCTGCTCCACCAAATTCGGTAAAATTCCGTTTGGGGAGGAGGCTTACGGATTGTTTACGAATTTTTTCCGGATTTTGGGAAGGAGGCGTCCGGATTGTTTACGGATTTTTACCGGATTTTGGCAAGGAGGCTTCCCGATTGTTTACGGATTTTTTAACGATTTTGGGGAGGAGGCTTCCGGATGCTTCCGGATTGTGTACGGATTTTTACCGGAGTTTGTGGAGGAGGCTTCCGGATTAAGGCCGGATTTCTACCGGATTTTGGGGAGGAGGCTTACGGATTGTTTACGGATTTGTACCGGATTTTGGGGAGGAGGCTTCCGGATTGTTTACGGTTTTTTACCGGATTTTGGGGAGGAGGCTTCCGGATTTTTTACGGATTTTTACCGGATTTTCGTAAAGGCTTCCCGATTGTTTACGGTTTTTTACCGGATTTTGGGGAGGAGGCTTCCGGATTTTTCACGGATTTTTCCCGGATTTTGGGGAAAAGGCTTCCCGATTGTTTACAGATTTTTACCGGATTTTGGGGAGGAGGCTTCCGGTTTGTTTACGGATTTTTACCGGATTTTGGGGAGGAGGCTTCCGGATTGCTGACGGAATTTGACCGGATCTTGGGTAGGGAGACTTCCGGATTGTTTGCGGATTTTAACCGGATTTTGAGGAGGAGGCTTCCGGATTGTTTACGGATTTTTACCGGATTGTGGGGAGGAGGCTTCCGGATTGTTTACGGAATTTTACCGAATTTGGTGGAGCAGGCTTACGGATTGTTTACGGATTTTTACCTTGATCTGGGGGATGAGGCTTACGGATTGTTTCCGAAATTTTACCGAATTTGGAGGAGGAGGCTTCCGGATTGTTTACGGATTTTTACCGGATTTTGGGGAAAACGCTTCCCGATTGTTTACAGATTTTTACTGGATTTTGGGGAGGAGGCTTCCGGATTGCTTACGGATTTTTACCGGATTTTGGGGAAAAGGCTTCCCGATTGTTTACAGATTTTTACTGGATTTTGGGGAGGAGGCTTCCGGATTGCTTACGGACTTTGACCGGATTTTGGGGAGGAGGCTTCCGGATTGTTTACGGATTTTTACCGGATTTTGGGGAAAAGGCTTCCCGATTGTTTACAGATTTTTACTGGATTTTGGGGAGGAGGCTTCCGGATTGTTTACGGATTTTCACCGGATTTTGGGGAGGAGGCTTCCGGATTGCTGACGGAATTTGACCGGATCTTGGGTAGGAAGACTTCCGGATTGTTTACGGATTTTAACCGGATTTTGAGGAGGAGGCTTCCGGATTGTTTACGGATTTTTACCGGATTGTGGGGAGGAGGCTTCCGGATTGTTTACGGAATTTTACCGAATTTGGTGGAGCAGGCTTACGGATTGTTTACGGATTTTTACCTTGATCTGGGGGATGAGTCTTACGGATTGTTTCCGAAATTTTACCGAATTTGGAGGAGGAGGCTCACGGATTTACCGAATTTGGAGGCGGAGGCTTACGGATTTGGAGGCGGACTGGGGAAGTCTGGGTGCTGAAACCTTGAAGCAACAGCCACCTTCGATTGGCGGAAAAAGCCTTGCTAATTGTTTATGGATTGGGACTAAGTAAGAAGCTGACTTGGGCTACACTGGGCTGAGGCTGAGATAGCTTGGGCTACACTGGGCTGAGATAGCTTACACTGGGCTGAGATAGCTTACACTGGGCTGAGATAGCTTACACTGGGCTGAGATAGCTACACTGGGCTGAGATAGCTTACACTGGGCTGAGATAGCTTACACTGGGCTGAGATAGCTTACACTGGGCTGAGATAGCTTGGGCTACACTGGGCTGAGATAGCTTGGGCTACACTGGGCTGAGATAGCTTGGGCTACACTGGGCTGAGATAGCTTGGGCTACACTGGGCTGAGATAGCTTGGGCTACACTGGGCTGAGATAGCTTGGGCTACACTGGGCTGAGATAGCTTGGGCTACACTGGGCTGAGATAGCTTGGGCTACACTGGGCTGAGATAGCTTGGGCTACACTGGGCTGAGATAGCTTGGGCTACACTGGGCTAAGATAGCTATAGCTGAGATAGCTACACGGCAAGTTTGGTTTGATTAGTGGCGATTAGTGGGCAAATTTGGTTTGATTAGTGGCGATTAGTGGCAAATTTTTGAACAAATCATCAATTGAACAAGGTATGCGCTACTCGTGCTACCCTCTTGTCGTGGTTTTTTATATCTTGTCGTGGTATAGATTCCACTGTCGTGGTATGACCCAACACCTTCAAATACCCCCTTTGAAATGAAAACAAAACTGTTGAATGGCATGTGTATGTCATTATATCATTATATCTATGATATTTCTCTGTGAAAAAGGTTCGACTTAAGGCATGACCCAACCGACTTTTGATCTTTCCAGGATCAGCTACAGACTATCTCGGCCAATGGAAGATCTTCGTGTATAGATAACAGATATAGATATAGATATTAGATATAGATATATATATATATATGTGTGTGTGTATTCTTGTATGTATTAGTCAGTATAGTATTAGTATTAGTATTAGTATTAGTATTAGTATTAGTATTATTATTAGTATTAGTATTAGTATTAGTATGAGTATGAGTATAAGAATGACTATAAGTATGAGTATTAGTATTAATATGGTATATGGTGTATGGTGTATGGTGTGTGGTGTAGTATGGTATTAGTCATTATTACATACATACATATACTGACACTTGCAGGATCCTCCAGTGCTTTAAGCTGGCAATGGAAAATCACCCATATGATTCTCACCTGATCCTCCCATTTTCGCCTGTGACTGGCCCTCCTCCCTGTCACGGATCTCGCGCTTCAGCTCCGTCTTGGCTTCCCGAAGGTCCTGGCAGCGGCCATGGCCCAACCATTGGTGAGCGGTTAAATCACCATTTTCCTATGGTAAATTACCATTTTCCTATGGTTAAATTGCCATTTTCCTATGGTAAATCATCATGTTCCTATGGTTAAATTACCATTTTCCTATGGTAAATCACCATATTCCTATGGTAAATCACCATTTTCCTATGGTTAAATTACCATTTTCCTATGGTAAATCACCATGTTCCTATGGTTAAATTACCATTTTCCTATGGTAAATCACCATATTCCTATGGTAAATCACCATTTTCCTATGGTTAAATTACCATTTTCCTATGGTAAATTACAATTTTCCTATGGTAAATCACCATTTTCCTATGGTAAATCACCATTTACCAAAGGGTAAACCCATAATTACCATTGGTTCACCATCACCCCAACGTGCGACGCCAAAGAGTTGGGGAGTTTCGACCTGAAGTAGGGCACTCTCGGCCTTCATCCGCTGCCTCGAAATAGAGGCTGCCACTGTGAAAGTGCCCCAGTTCAAGCCATGAAAACGAAGTCATGGTGATTTTGCTGACGGATTTCAGAGGAGTTCATGGTTTTTTGTTGGTTTCAGACTTCAACATATTTCGATGGGGATGGGTCAAGTTATGAAATGACCAGACTGGGGGAATCATCATCATCATCATCATCATCATCATCATCATCCATAAATCCCAGTTATGACCTAGGCTACCTAGGACCTAGGCTACCAAGCTTTGAGATTCCATGGCTCGCTCCCGGCTCGCTCCCTTGGTGCCGGGCTGTTCGGCCCATTCCAGGCGCTCCGCGTGCTCGAGGAGCTGGGAAGAGAGTTGGCTGCCCTGAGCCTCAAAAAAAGTGCAACATCCCAAGAAAACATGGGGGAAATGGGGACTATAACTGTTATATTTCTATGACATGGACATGAATATATGGGATATTGCACAGCTATATAGATATGATACCAATATTTGGGCATATCAATGGTAAGTATTGGGATATTGGGATATGTTCTGGAGTATGGACATGAATAATATGGGATATCAATTGGGATGTGTTATGGCGGCCGAAGCAAGGGGGCGCGATAGGGAATGTATGTGTGTGTATATATATATATATATATGGCAGTGTGTCAAAACCTTGTACCCCTGGTGAACATTAAAATAGCTGGTAAATGGATGTTCATCCCACTAAAAATTGTATTAATAGGTATTGATCCATACCCATATATGTATATATATATATATATATACAAACAGATATGAACTGACCATACTTTATGGCTTTTTAATCTTAATTGGGATATTTAATGGGATATCAACTGACCAGGATCTATGGATTTTTACATGATAAACTATCCAAGCATATATGATCATATATGATAGAGGGTGTTGGGATATAATCTGACCAAGCATTGCCAAGCATATAAACGTTATGTAAATGAAAAATAGGATAGAAATGGGTGTTTCAAATTGGACAACCAATAAAAGAATGACATTTTGGGATAGTTACACCAATCCCAATCATCATTCCAGTGACATCACAGTGAGATCGGGTGTAAAAAAATGGAAAAGTTAGGAAAAGTTATTGTTTATGATATCCCCTCAAAAACAGGTCCCTGCCCTGAGAATGGAACTCCGCTGAGAAATCAGTTTATGGAGTTTCGGTAGCCGGGCGTCACCAAGCTCGGCACCTTGCGCTCTTGACATTCCTGTTGAAGTTCCTGGCGAATCCGGACGTGTGCCATATAAGGATAATCCCTGCAAAATCCCTAAAATCAACCATAAAAGATCAAAAAAAAAACCTTTCAAACATGATATCCATTCTGACCAAGTATAATCCCTTCAAAAGAAAGAAATGTGGAAATTCACGTGACCCATGGTGACCAGCCAAGCGGTTGGTTGTCAAACCAGGTGGTAACCTGGTATATTCATCCAGACTCACATGGAGATGGAACATCCACCATGTTTAGGTCACGTCCGAACAGGAAAGCCATGGATTTCCCATTGCCATGCTGGATTGTTGTGGACTCAATGCCCTTGTCAGGATCATACTCCATGTGTCATCAAAATCTTGAAGCTGTTGTACTTTGCTGCTCAAGGAACTCAAGGAATTGCAACTCTCTGATGATTCTGAGTCAAAATGTCCAATCTATGCCAACTCCATGTACAACATGTGTTTTCACCTCTGAAGGTGGTGATATCATGTGATATCACATGTTTTCTGAGGATAAAAAAAATGCATCTCTGAAATTGAACATGACGAAAAAAAACAAGTGACCAAAATTTCACAGAAAGTCATCTTCCATCATCTCCAAACTATCTTTTTTCTAGGTGGTATGGGGTTCCAATGGGTTCCATGTGAGTTTTCCGGGTTCTCCTTGGAAACCCTTGGAAACCCCCGGACACCGCGGCTTTCTCCCCACCTGTCGTGCTTGAGACACCAAATTTTCCACCTGCGTGCGGCACAAAGATTTGGATTTGAGCCACAGAAATCAGGGTTGTAACAACAAAAACTGGGGGGTTAACCAACAAGAATGATCGAAAACGTGGATTTAACCAACAAAAATTGCGATTTGCAACAAACAAAACTGGCGATGCTCACCAACAAAAATTGCAAAAAGAATGGGAATATCCTAAATAACCAGCAAGAATTGGGACTTCACCAACCAAACTGGAGAAATTTGCTAGCAAAAAATTGGGAATATATGGTGATATTATGAATGAGCCAGGAAAATTATATGGAAAATACAATAATCAGATATCCAACAAAAACGCGGGGAGGTTACCCATTCAAATGTTGTTTGATGCAGGTACTAGTATCAACAGAAGTATACAAATATTGGGAGTCGTACCATCAAAAAACAGGGGATATGCTGGGATCGGGAGTGAGATTCGGGAATCTCCACCAAAAACTGTGGATTTCACCAAGAGAAGCAGCAACTGAGGCAAGGCTCCATGAGTTGATAGCACTGAGGTGCCCAATTTGACCCCCAGATGTTCCTGAATTTGCCAATTGCTCGTAGCTAGTGCATCACCCCATCATGCCTACTCCAGCTAAGTAAAAAAAAAAAGCAACTTTAGGGAATATCCCGATCCCGATAGGGGTTTATCATGGTTTATCGGGTCAAAAAACTCCAAAAAGAGGTAAAAATCTGGTCAAAATGGTCAATGGTCACTCTATGTGCTATTGGAAAATGGCAATCGTGGCTGGTCGCCCACTTGAAGACGCCTCGGAGGTCTTGGATTGCCTCTGTTGAACCTGCCCAGTATCCGGTCATCACCGCTATTCCCAAGTTGCATCCATTTGCTTCAAGCCAACATGACTAGAGATCACAGAGTTTGCCCTTAAAAATTTCTATGATCATAGATATCATAGATTTCATGAGTTTTTGGATGACTTTTTACCACTTCGAAGTGTGGAATTCTGCCACCATCACTGGCCTGGGAGAGGTCGCTTTGCACCACCTCTGTGGTCAAATCGGGGATGGTTTATTTATGGTTTATGGTTTACCGCCATAGGTCTCAAACACAGTCCCAAAGTATATTGAAGGACAGGGAAGTCCTCCTTCAAGTTGACCATCCCCCCACAACGACACAACCAACTCAGGACCTTGGTACGGAAAGTGTATGAAGCCTCTGGAATGAGGGCCCCATCATAGGCCCCGAAAATACCCAGCAATCCTGGATTCGTTCCATCGGAATATAGAGTGACCATGGCAGTTAAGAAGGGGTTTACCCTGTCCCTGCAGTGGGGGGAACTCAGAATGCTAACCACTTAGAATCACAAGCGATTGGAGCTGAATCACCCTCCCACTATATTCAGTGAAATGTTACCCCACTTGATATAGTGGGTACTTACCCCACTTGATATAGTGGGTACTTACCCCACTTGATATAATGGGTACTTGCCCCACTTGATATAGTGGGTACTTTCCCCACTTGATATAGTGGGCACTTGCCACACTTGATATAGTGGGTACTTTACCCCACTTGATATAGTGGGTACTTTACCCCATTTAATATAGTGGGTACTTTACCCCACTTGATATAGTGGGTACTCTACCCCACTTGATATAGTGGGTACTTTACCCCACTTGATATCACTTGATATAGTGGGTACTTACCCCACTTGATATAGTGGGTACTTACCCCACTTGATATAGTGGGTACTTACCCCACTTGATATAGTGGGTACTTACCTCACTTGATATCGTGGGTACTTTACCCCACTTGATATAGTGGGTACTTACCCCACTTGATATCACTTGATATAGTGGGTACTTACCCCACTTGATATAGTGGGTACTTCCCCCATTTGATATAGTGGGTACTTACCCCACTTGATATAGTGGGTACTTACCCCACTTGATAATAGTGGGTACTTACCTTAGTTGATACATAGTGGGTACTTACCCCCAGTTCATATAGTGGGTACTTTCCCCACTTGATATAGTGGGTACTTACCCCACTTGATATAGTGGGTACTTACCCCACTTGAGATAGTGGGTACTTTCCCCACTTGATATAGTGGGTACTTACCCCACTTGATATAGTGGGTAATTACCCCACTTGATGTAGTGGGTACTTACCCCACTTGATATAGTGGGTACTTTCCCCAGTTCATATAGTGGGTACTTACCCCACTTGATATAGTGGGTACTTACCCATATCGTGGGTACTTACCCCACTTGATAATAGTGGGTACTTACCCCAGTGGATATATAGTGGGTACTTACCCCCAGTTCATATAGTGGGTACTTTCCCCACTTGATATAGTGGGTACTTACCCCACTTGATATAGTGGGTACTTACCTCACTTGATATAGTGGGTACTTACCCCACTTGATAATAGCGGGTAATTACCCCACTTGATGTAGTGGGTACTTACCCCACTTGATATAGTGGGTACTTTCCCCAGTTCATATAGTGGGTACTTACCCCACTTGATATAGTGGGTACTTACCCATATCGTGGGTACTTACCCCACTTGATAATAGTGGGTACTTACCCCAGTGGATATATAGTGGGTACTTACCCCCAGTTCATATAGTGGGTACTTTCCCCACTTGATATAGTGGGAAAGAGGAGGGAGGGAAGTAGAGGGAATGAGATAAACAAACATGTGCAAGGTGCAAGAGGGGACAGAGGGTGGAAGCAAGGGGGAAAAAAGGGAACACGCGCGCAGAACGCATAAAAGAGGGAAAAGATAAGAGGTCAGGTAAGGGGGGAAGCAGAGGAAAAAGGGGAGTGGGTACTTACCCCACTTGATATAGTGGGTACTTACCTCACTTGATATCGTGGGTACTTACCCCACTTGATAATAGTGGGTACTTTCCCCACTTGATATAGTGGGTACTTACCCCACTTGATATAGTGCGTACTTACCCCAGTTGATAATAGTGGGTACTTACCCCAGCTGATAATATTGGGTACTTACCCCACTTGATAATAGTAGGTACTTACCCCAGTTGATATATAGTGGGTACTTTACCCCACTTGATATAGTGGGTACTTACCCCACTTGATATAGTGGGTACTTACCCCAGTTCATATAGTGGGTACTTTCCCCAGTTCATATACTGGGTACTTACCCCACTTGATATAGTGGGTACTTACCCATATCGTGGGTACTTACCCCACTTGATATAGTGGGTACTTACCCCACTTGATATAGTGGGTACTTACCCCACTTGCTTGATATAGTGGGTACTTACCCCACTTGATATAGTGGGTACTTACCCCACTTGATATAGTGGGTACTTCCCCCATTTGATATAGTGGGTACTTACCCCACTTGATATAGTGGGTACTTACCCCACTTGATATAGTGGGTACCTACCCCACTTGATATAGTGGGTACTTACCCCACTTGATATAGTGGGTACTTACCCCACTTGATATATTGGGTACTTACCCCACTTGATAGAGTGGGTACTTACCCCACTTGATATAGTGGTTACTTCCCCCATTTGATATCGTGGGTACTTACCCCACTTGATATAGTGGGTACTTACCCCACTTGATATAGTGGGTACTTTCCCCACTTGATATAGTGGGTACTTACCCCACTTGATATGGTGGGTACTTACCACACTTGATATAGTGGGTACTTACCCCACTTGATATAGTGGGTACTTACCCCACTTGATATGGTGGGTACTTACCCCACTTGGTATAGTGGGTACTTTACCCCACTTGGTATAGTGGGTACTTACCCCACTTGATATGGTTGGGCCTCCCGGCCCCAACGGCCACGCGCACGGATTCGTATTGCTCGTCCAGACCGCTGATGGCTTTACTGAGATTCGAGGCCTGGAAGTGGAGATCAGCAACGAAGAGAGGCCTGGATGCCTGGGGATGTTTGGATGCCTGGGGATGTTTGACGTAGTAAACTGGAAAATCACCAGTTTTTTACAGGTAAGTTATCATAAATCTTCTATGGATGGGCCGTGTTCTATAGCTATAATACATAACCATAGGGTGATGAGAGATAGGACCTACGCTTCTGAGGTACTGTAGCTCTAAAAATTAAAATGAGTCGGCTGCGGAAATACCAGTCCTTAAGCATTCACTTGTTACATGCGGAATGACTTAGGACAACCCCAGTTGGGAACCTTATGCAACTATGTTTACTCATTTTTTAGTTCAATCCTCAATTTCCCATCGAATCCCACTGAAATCTCCATGATTTCTTCACTGAAATCCTTGTTCCTGCCCATCCCAGGGGCTCCACCTCGCTCTTCAGCGATGCCAAGTCTTCCTCTGCCTGGACGATGCCACGTTTGACAAAGCGCCGGGTGCCACGACTTCACCACTTTGTGTAGAACTATATACCTATTAGATATTTATATGTATATATTTTTTTATACATACATAACATATATACATTATGTATGTGTAATACATATATATATATTGCATGTGCACGAATATATACATATTGTCCATGAATGTGTACTATGGGATCGAGGAGAGCACCAAGTCATTACCAAGTCATCTAGAATCTAGACAGCAACCCCGCAACCAAGAAATCTTGGGAGAATCAACCAACTAAGAAGGTCTATCAAGATATACTGGCTGGTGGTAGACCTACCCCTCTGAAAAATATGAGTTCGTCAGTTAGGATTATTACCAACTGACTATAACCAACCAGTATACCAACCAACTCTAAAAAGGTCAATTTCAAGAGATCATAAGATATCCATTGAGACAGGGAATCCCCCAACTGACCCGTGCCTGGCGCCAGCGTTCGGTTGAAATGGCCTTGACTCAGCAATCGCTGTGTGTTGCGTATATTTGTGTCCATTAAAACCACAAGAAAAAGGCGAAAAAGTTTGAAAAACCCATGATACATATACATATACATATACATATACAGATACATATACATATATAATAATCCATAATAATAAACCATGATCACCAGCCTTCCCATTTTTCCTGCAAGACCATTGCTTGCCCCTCGCGCCGAGCCACTGAGGTAGCAGGGGCTGGAGACGCCTGGCCACGTGCTCAAGGTGCCGTGAGGTTCGATCGCCGAGAATTTTCCTTAGCTAAAACCCCAATGATCATGGATTATCATGGATTATCATCATTTACAGATTGTCGTGGAATATTAATTATCACGGAATATGATCTTCCAAAACGATAAAATCATGGTGATTATGTGGAATTTTATTGTAATCATCATTTATTATGGTCCATGATGGATCATCATCCATATAAATAATGGTTTTGATAATCCATATAATCCATTTAATCGTTATTATAATCATTATTTTCATCATTATTTATAATGATGAAAAAAATGATGTTGAGATGGTTCTCCAAGTGCCGCTTCGCACCTTGGCATAGCTCTCGAGTCGTTGCTGTGGCAGTCGCCTTGGCGGTCTCGATCCACATTGCAAATTATACTTTGAGGGGGGGTAACTATAAATAAATGTTTCACGCCATGTTTGGAGAGATAACTTTGTGTATATATGTATATACGTATGTATATGTATATGTATATGTACATATATATATATATATACATGTGTATAAATATGTAAATATATAAATATATATATATGTTGTTAAATGTGTACATATATATATATATGTGATATGTATATATATATGATTATGTATAGATATATGTATATATGTATATATGATTATGTATATATATATGAATATATATATATATATGTATATATAAATGTATATATATATGTTTGTATATATATGTATATATATATATATGTATATATATGTATGTATATATATGTATATATATATGTATATATGTATATATGTATTTATGTAAATATGTATATGTATATATATATGTATTTATATATGTATGTATGTATGCATGCATGTATGTATGTATGTATGTGCATGTATGTGCATGTATGTGTATGTATGTATATGTATGTATATGTATGTATATGTATGTATATGTATGTATGTGTATGTATATGTATGTATATGTATGTATATGTAAATGTATGTATATGTATGTATATGTATGTATATGTGTGCATATGTATGTATATTTATGTATGTGTATTTGTATGTGTATGTGTATCTATGTATATGTATGTATATGTATGTATGTGTATGTATATGTATGTATGTGTATGTATGTGTATGTGTATGTGTATGTGTATATGTGTGTGTATATGTGTGTGTATATGTATGTATGTATGTATGTATGCATGTATGTATGCACGTATGCATGTATGTATGTATGTAGGTGCATGTATGTGCATGTATGTGTATGTATGTGTATGTATGTGTATGTATGTGTATGTATGTGTTTGTATGTATATGTATGTGTATATGTATGTATATGTATGTATATGTATGTATATGTATGTATGTGTATGTACGTGTATGTGTATGTGTATGTGTATGTATGTATATGTATGTATGTGTATGTATATGTATGTATGTGTATGTATATGTATGTATATGTATGTGTATGTATGTATATGTATGTATATGTATGTATATGTATGTATATATATATGTGTATATATATATGTATGTATATGTATGTATGTGTATGTATGTGTGTGTATGTGTATGTATAAGTATGTATATGTATGTATATGTATGTATCTGTATGTATATGTATGTATATGTATCCACGTTATGCTGTGAAACAATATATACCTGTTATCTCCCATTGGAAACTCAATTGGTCACTTGCGCGATTTGTTTCTTCGTTTTCTCCTCATGTGACACTAGGCAAAGCTATTCTGCAGTGCATCCAAAAATTCTTGGCGGCATGTCCCTCATGTCGGTCAAAAATCCTTCGCCTTTTTGGTAATGTGGTAAACCCAATGATAAACCCATCATTTGGGGATGGCCTATGTGCACCCATTCATGGCCATATCGGGGATGGTTTACAACTGGGTTTACCATCTATAGGTTATTGAATCCCCAGTAAATTAGGTAGTATAAGTCCCTATACCAATCAACCAAGCTATTTTTAATGGTTCAAACTGGGTTTACTATGGTTTATATACATCTTACTCCATGGCAAAAGTCATGCCAGAACTCCCCAGCCACAAAGTCCACTGGGACTCCGTGACCCCTCCAGCTGCAGAAGAGCGGACTCTCGGGCGCGCACCTGACTGGATCTGGATCGCTGAGGATTTCCGAGACGCTTACGAGGTTGGTACAAGACATATCCACCAGGAATTCAACAGGTGTGATAGTTCTTTCAACCAATTGTTACCTATCATACTATCATGTGTTTGAAATAATAAGTGGAATACCAGTGAATATCATAGTTCTATTAATGCATCCCCCTTAAACACGTAAAACCCTCCAGAAACCATGATTTAGTAGGGAATGAAGTAGCACATTTGGGATCCTACGATTGGTTTGTTTCATATGAGCGGGGGATGGGATTATCAACTACTGTACAGTGTATACATTTTTATATGTATATATATGTATATATATATATATCGACAATGGTATTTACCATACATTAACCATATATCACCCATGTGTGCCATGGTCAAAACATGGTATATGGTTATGGTCATTCATTTCACAATGGGAATTCTTATCAAGGACATATGAGTCAACCACATATCAACCATACATCAACCACATATCAACCATATATGTCAAGCATCTAATTGTCAACCATATATCAACCATACATTAACCCCATAATGGTTCACCATATACTTCGCCACATCTCCACGAGATCTCCAGATCTCCGTGCGCGATATCGTCGTTCGTTCTTTTGTTTCGCGCTTCGGTCAGGGCGGCTTTTGGAGTAAGGTCTCCAGCAGCTGGCCCAAGCTGTGGTCCGGATCCGTGCTGAGCGCCACCAACAGCGCGCCCAAGGACGTCAGCATCGCCTGAAGTGCAGTTGGATACATCACTTATTAGTATTTAATAGTTGGATCGTATAGTTGGATAGTATAGTTGGATAGTTAACTATGAGTATGATACTATTGATTTAATAGTTAGATAGTAAAAAAAAAAACTAGTCTATTGATTGATTATTATTGATACATCTAGACCACTATTGAGTATAACCCCATGTAAAAATCAACCAATAGTCATAGAATAACAATTGGACAATAATTGGATAATAATGGAATATTAGTGGAATGTTAATGGAATATAATACTATTACAGCTATATACATATACATATATATACATACATACATAAATATATGTATGTATATGTATATACTGTATATGTATATCTATATATGTATGGGGAAGGGTCAAAACCATGTACTCCTGGTGAACATCAAAATAGCTGCTACAGTACATGGATGTTCATCCCAAAACAATGGTAGGTAAAGGTATTCATCCAAAGCCATATTTATATATATATATATTTATATATAATCATTCTGGAGTAGATAGAATATGGGATTTTGAAAGATACCCCCATTTTGGTGAGATTTTTTGAAATGTCATATGTAAGTACATGCAAATTAGTCTTACAATACAAATATACCGGCCGTAATGATGTAAAACCAATTAGACAGAGAGGGAGAGAGAGAGAGGGAGAGAAAAACATGAATAAAAATAGAGAGCGAGAAAGAAAAGGAAAGAAGGAAAGAATGAAGGGAGCAACGAAGGAAGAAAGAAACAGAAGCAAACTACATAATATGTGTATATATATATTATCGCGATAATCACGATATTCCCATTAGATATCCATCATACGTAGATATTCCCATTAATATTCCACTGATATCCGATTAATATCCCATTCATCTCCCATTAATAGATCATTCATTTTCCATTGATACAGTATTCCAATAATTACCATTCATATCGATGGTCAAGTATTGTTTAAGAGCTATGTTAGGTGATTACGGCAATCCCATGGTTCCAATGATTGGCTTCAACACATAGCTCCAAGCTTTGAAGGCGCGTTCAACTCCGATGCTGCTCAGCGACTGAGGTGATGAAGCCTCAAGAGGCTGGCCAAATGCAACTTTTTTTCGGCTGGTTAGCCTCCAGTGAAGTAACTTGGATGTGGAAAAGTCCCCATTTATACATCCTTTCTTAGGTAAACCATGGAGATTCGATATCTTGTTACTTGAATCCACATTGTTCCAAACTAAATCTCAACGCTTTTGTTGGCCCCAAGTTTCTACTCCTCAATTTCCCAACGTTTATCAGTTAAGTCCCAAATTTTCATGGTCAACTGCCATCAACTCCCAAGTCTTGTCAAGTTTTATCAGTCAAATCCCAAGTTCTATCAATAAAAGCCCAATTCTTATCAGTAAAAGACCAAATTTTATCACTAAAAGCCATGTCTTTCTCAGATAAATCCCAAGTTGTATCACTGAAATGAGTGATCAAAATTGCATATAGCCCAAAATTCTTGGATGCTTCCGACTTAAATCATCTAAGCCATCTTTGGTCCAGGTCTTTAATTTTTCCGAGTTATCACCATTTTTTGTGGCTCAACTCCTACCCTCCACAGCGCCAAATTTTTTTCGCCGCGCCTGCCAGGTCCAGTTCGCCCTTGCCGAAGGTCACGGCGGAGCAGAGGCTGCCGCCAGCGGCGCCCACAGCGATGCGGAGAAAGCGACGCGGCACGAAGCGGGACTCGGCCTGGGGAGCTGATCAGAAAAATTGTTTTTTTCGTAACTATGGATATCAATGGTTTGATATTAACCATTGATCTTAACTAAATGGTTTGATATCCATGAGTAACTATGACATTAATGGATGTCAATGATTTGATGATTATTAGTCATGATCATACCATTGGTTGATAATTATAAGAAACTATGATATTAATGGATATCAAAATGGTATAAATGATTAAATTTGTAACTATGGAGTGCTATGAATCTGGAGTATTATTGTTATTAAAAGTACTGGGATTTATTATTCTTGTAAATATTGACTATCATCAACTGTATAAACAATGTCAGTATCATAATTCAAATATCTATACTACAGTAGCCGCTTTATAGTTATTAGGTTTTACTAGTGGTGAAGTACTTACTAGTGAATTACAATTATCTGGTTTTTCATAGATGGGGAATTTTACTTGTTATGTTTTCTTAGTGGTTGGAGCCAGTTAATAGATGGTGATATACTTACTAACTATACGTATATCATACTGTTACTATTTAGTATAATCATTAGTGATCATTATTGACGAGGTGTTTCTTTTGTAGGTTTCACGATTAAACTATTGATATCTACTATTTATTATCATGAATGATTACCATCTCCACATTATAGTAATGATAATTCATGATTTATTGGATAGTCACAGTATAGTTAGTAAGAAAGTAGTTGATAATAAAGTCGAGAAATAAAAGAAAAGTTGTGGTTAGTAATTTAAGAGTTTGCTATGGTAAAAATTGTTCATTTACTTCGATGATTTACCAAACTTAAACCGTGTTATTTTGCGTACCTATGTTACACCCATAGGGTAATAATGTAGATAAGTGACGTGGAGTTAGGAATAGAGTAGTTTGTTGATAGACGTCATCACAACGATATTGAATGATTGTGGTAAGAGTTCATACTTGCTGAGAATCATTGCAATTGTTCTTAGCAGTATTTTCAGATAATAGTAGACATCACAACTAGTACTAGGAGGAATCAAAAATAGCTGCTATCATCCATAACTACTATCATTCAATAGTATATAATGATTGTCAACTATGATAGCTGAGCTTGGTGTTAATCATTACTAGATTTATGAGTACATAATAATTCGCAGATAGGTTGTCATACCCATTACTATCATTGTTTGTAGTAAAAACAATAGTACTGTAATAACGGCAGTACTAGTAAGAACTATGATGAGTGACACCTTTTATTTAAAAGAAAAAACAAGTAGTAACAGTGATGCTAAATAGTATAATCACAATACCAGTTGATATTGAAAATAGCAACAACAGTTGCAAAAATCGAAGTAATAGAAATGGAAGTGAGAATGATACATAGTATGGCTGTGAAGTTTGCAATCGTATAGTTGCTAAACATCACTAGATAGTAACATAGTAACAAAGAATAGTGGTGAATATATAGAAATAATGACAACAAACATAGTTGCAATAACATTACACACAGACCCCGAGGTTTGCCCAAGAACAGAACAGCGTAAAGACCAGTGATTTTTCAACAACCTGAAACAAAACAAATGAACTTCTGTTGAGGCAGTGAGCATTGATGCGGCTTGGCAAGAGAACTGTACTGCTATTGGGGTTTCTTTGAAGGTTTAGACAAGATACAGAATCTCCACCCCGATGGAACAATTAACCATACCGTAATTAGGGCTTCTTGTCAGATTTGCATAAGATATAAAACCTCCCACCTCCATGGAACAACTAATCAGACCCTAATTGGGGTTTCTTTAATGGCTCTGTAACATATAGAATCTCCCACCCCCATGGAACAATTCACCATACCCTACTTGGCGTTCTTTGAGGGCGTTTATATAAGATATAACATCTGCCACCCCCAGGGAACAAGTAAACATGCCGCAAGTAAGGTTTCTTGTCGGGCTTACACAAGATTAAAAAGTCCCGCCCCCATGGAACAAATAACAGTACCATCTTCACAATCATTATCACATTCATATTTATGTGCATGTTCATATTTATGTTCATGTTCATGTTGTTCATCGTCATCATCATCATCATCATCATCATCATCATCATCGTCATCGTCATCGTCGTCGTCGTCGTCGTCGTCGTCGTCGTCGTCACCGTCACCGTCACCGTCACCGTCATCATCATCATCATCATCATCATCATCATCATAATCATCGTCATCGTCATCGTCATCATCATCATCATCATCATCATCCTCATCATCATCGTGATGGTTTGCGTGGACGCTCGTTGGGAGTCTGGGCAAACCTCCGAAACTCTTGCCATACTCCTAGTCGTAGAGATTATGACTAATACATAGTAGATCAGAGCAAGAAATAGTTATGATAGCAATGATGGCAACATCTGTATCAAAACATAACTCTATATATATATTCATCAACTATAATTACTATAACGCGTTTTCATGCTATGACAACAGAAATCAGTATAACGATTATAGTAATAGTAGTAGTGACAACAGCTGATATACCGCTGAAAACCGCAAGTTGCGACCGCGGCCTGGCCGCGCCTTGTGCATGTTGGCCGCACCGTGCGCACCCAGGGAGGCGCCCAAAGATTGAAACATCAACTGGGCCCAACTGGGCCCACTGAGCAGCAAACCCATGGATCCAAAGACCTACACGATGGAGAGCTCAACGTTGGTGCCCAACAAGGATCCCATTGCTGTTGGTAAATCAAGAGATTGAAGCAGGAAACTTCACTGTCAAGCCCGGATGAAAAAAATAAATCCCTGTTCAATTGTAGGGGCCCATTGGCTCATCTACCCATTGATCACTTTTTGTGGGTACTGTAACCGAACGAACATTTGAATAGGACAAAACATTACGATGTCATTTTTAAAAAAGAATCAAAAAGGAATAAAACCGAAAAAAATGGAGAAAAAAGAAGTAGGTTAAAAAAAAAAAAACGTCTCCTTCCCAACGAGCTGGGCTAACGGCTTAGCCGACGAGCGACAACGGCAAAAAGAAGCGCACCACCTCAGAAATCCGAAAGGCTGAACTGCCAATGGTTTTTCTAGTGTTTGTGTTTGTGTGTGTGTGTTACATACATATATATATATGCGCAATTATATGCAAGATACATACTATATACCATACATACTATGCGAATTATACTACTACGGTGTGTTCTGTGCATATCAGTGCATATCTACAGTATATACATGAAAGTCAAGAACAAGAAATGTTTCCAAAGACTGGAAGTGCACCGTTCGTATCTGCTTCCAGAGTGGTATACAAAAAAAAGTGGAGACACCCTAGCCAGTGAAATCTTATACACCACGATATTTACTGTAAGAATTGAACAAGAAGGCGTGTAAAATTCGTTGCAATGCCTTAGTCCCAGAATTGGTTGCAAGCTAGCACCTCACACCCGTCATTGCCGTCGAGAGGCCTAAGATTCCAGGAACGCACACATTGGGCACTAAAAGTTCCTGGCGCCTCATGGTAAAGGATGGAGCCCCATTCAGTTGCCTGAGTTGGTCTCTGGTGCTTGTAAACCAACGTAACGCTTGGGGGGTTTACCACCACCTGGAGCTGATAATTCGCTTGGAATGGGGCTAGAATGGCACGGGAATACCCAGCTGAAACGGTGCCAACCAGGACAAAAAAAACCTGGACGCTGCCACCATTGGATTTTGGAGCTGTTTTCTTATGTTCCATAATTCTTGGGCAGTTTGGAATTCCAAGTCATCCTCAAAGTAAATTCCAGATGATCGTCATCGGCCACCCGGCCCCGAAAAGCATTGGAAGGGCTGATAGCCCAATGTTTGCTGCTTCATAGCCCAATGTTAGTGCACGTGCAGTTTACATTATAATATATGCCTATAAAGTGTATATAATCTAATATCATATATATATAACATCATATAACTATAATACATCAAGAGATATCATATCTCCATCTTCTAAACCTTGAATATCTTCAAACAACCACCCCACCCCACCAGCTCCCAAGCTCACTGCCTCGTTGTCAATTTGCAACATGTCTTCGTTCTTCCGCCGCGCACGTTCCGCGAACTCCACCGGCACCGGCGGCAACGTCGTTCCGACGACACTTCCCACAGAAACGCCCGGCTCGGTGTCCGTCATAGCGGCAATGATCCGACAGCAGGGTGGGAAAAAGACGTCAAAACACGTTCGATCCACGTGTTTAGGGTGGATCGAGCTGGCACTCTCAAGCGAAGGATGGAAATGAAGAAAACCGATGGGAAAATGATGGATCGAAGGACTGTTGGGGGATTTCCGCCCAAAGTCCACTTGGGCATCCAAAAATCCACCAACTCACAGTAGCTTCATCCGGCTAAGGTATGTACCAGCAGGATCTCTTAGTGAAGCTAGTCACTACCAAGCTGTTGTCTTCTAGTTTCAGAATGCTGTGATGTCATGTGATTTCCAGAGAGTTCAATTCCAAATCGGAATAGGTCTGAGGACTTCAGGTGCTTTGTACATCCTACCAGTAGCACTGCCACAATTTGCTGGACATTCCACAGTTTCTACTGAGCCTTTGAAAACTTTAAACCTGCGGAGCCGACCGAGACGAACCACGAAATACATCTGGCATGACACTGGCAGTTGTTTCTATTAGTCTCGATTTGGTTGGCAACACATTCTCTTGGCCAAATCGCAATTGCCTTGCTTGAATCCCAGTCTTTCTATCACTTTTCGAACAAATATTCTTGGTTGAATCACCGTTAATCTTGCTTGAATCACCAATTTTCTGGGTTGTTTTGCGATGTTTCTGCGTTGGAGCACCATTTTACTTGCTTCTAAATGCCATCTTTGACCTTGACCCCCCATCCTTTGACACATCCCTGCCTCGCGTGTGACACGCTCTCGGAGGTCGCCCAGGTCAGACAAGAGCTGCTGCTGAGCTGCCTTGCTTTGTCAACAAAATGGCTCAGTACTGGGTCATTTGTGGCTCCATATGGATTCGTTGGATGCTATTAATCACTTGGGTATATTTTTGCTTCATTGTTTGGCTAATTTGTATACCAATTATACCATCCATAGGTCTACCATAGGTCGTATACAAAACTCTAAGAGTTTTGGTTATACTATACATTGGCATTACCAAAAATTAGTTGGTTTAATTGCTTGGATGGTATAATCCAACTGTACCAAATTTGAAAGGATTATACCGTCCTATACCACAATCAAGACTTCTAGATGTATTGCTTTGCGGACGTATTGGATGTACGGTAAACCCATCTAATCCCAAAAAGTCTTTCCAGATATCGAAGTGTCTGGCCATAATCCAACCAGGTGAAACCAGTGACCCATCTGCCATTCATCATTTTCTTTGGCTTATCATTTTCACCCAAAAAAAGTTCAACCAAAACCATGGTGGGTGTCCCAAAAATGTGGAATTTTCCAGGTGGGAAACCCCCAAAAATGTTACTTCCCTGGAATTTTCCCCACCTTTGCAAACCCCATGGCTTCCTTGCGCCATAGCTGGCCGCCTCCGCCTTGTCCTCTCGCAGCTGCCAATTGCGCAGCAGGGATTGCACCTCTTGCGATGTGGCCTGGGCGACTGGATGACCGGTAGAAAAATGGTTGTGAAACATGGAAAAAGTGGTACCTGGTAAAACATTGTTTTATTTATATGGTTTTGTATGGTTTTGTGAGGAATTTAACCAACAAAAATGGTGGTATGGATAACGATGGCATAATGGGGATATATATATATATATATAATGGGGATAGCGTATGGAATATTAGTGGAATATGACTATGAGTGGAAAATTCATGGAATTGGTTAATACCTTTCAGTAATCAAACGTGGCTGGCAGGAAAAATCATCAAAACACATGGTGGATTTTCCAGCAAACCACGTTTGATTGCCGAAGGGTAAAGATTGATGTTGTGTGCTGTTTGAAAGATTGGTACGATTGGGGTAAGCTCTCTTAGTGTGATTTTACATGTACTTTAAAAATTGGGTGCCTATAAAAATTGAAAGTTTCTGTTTGGTGTGAGTGTTTGGACCTGCAACCCTGCCGGACCATGGCCTAGCCTTTGACAAATGTTGGCAAAAACTCTGATAAGATCAAATCACCTCCATATTTTAATACCTGATGATGGAACATCCCCTGATATTGCTTTTTGTTGATACTTGCTGCTTTCTTTTATATGGAGAAGGACAGTTGCTATGACTAATTATGATTGTAGTGAATGCAGGACCAGGTCCCAAGAAGTGTCTTTGGATTGTCTTAGGATTGAAAAAACATCAAAAAAAACTTGATATTGGCATGTTTGGGGTCCCGTTTAGTCGAGGGCCGGGGGTGTGAGTCAGCCCCATTTTGATGGACATCACCACCAGTTGCAATGGATAGTCATGACGGATAAGTTGGTTTTCAATGTGGTCTATCGTAATAGAAGAAATGATTGTAATCCCATCCCCCCAATATATCAAATATCTCCAATAAGGTTCCACCTGGATTCCCGGGTCGGGTATCAAACCCATCCCATGTACGGTGGGACCCGCCCAAAAAAAATGGAAACCCAAAAACCTGTGGAAAACTCCTAGAATACCCAGAAGCATTATACAATATTATATACAGATATTTACATGTGTTTACATACAGTAGATCTCATATCTGATATAATTATATATATATGTATATAATCATATAGTATAGAAAATCACCATCTTATAGGTAAATCAACTATTTCTATGCCATTTCCACTGGGGCCTCCGGACAGCACCTTGCTGCCGCCGTTCCTTGACCTCCAAGAATTCAGCGGCCGTTTCTCGGGACCAACATGGAGCAAAACAACGTGGAAGATAGGTGGAAGCATGGTGATATATGTGTATATACTACAATATATATATATATATGGTATATCAAATATATATATATAATTTTGAATATATACTATATATATATACACTAATGTATACATATAAATATATACTATATATATACATATACTATCCATACTATACTATATCCCCTATATATACTGTATATACTATATATACTAAATATATACTGTGTATATATATATATATAAACTGTATGTATATATATATACTCTATGTATATATATATATATACTGTATGTATAAATATATATATATACTGCGCATATATATTATATATTTACTGTACATATCACGGTTTCACAGTTATATATGACATAACAATGTGTCAACCCTGAATTAATCAACCCCTAGGCTTGTGATTTACAAGTTGGGCCACAAAATTATGTTGTTGTTGTTTTTTTAATGATTTGTTGAATGATTTTCGGCTGATTTTTCAGATATGATTTGGATTTTTTGCAAAAAAAAAATATGAAATTTTTATTTGTTTTGATTTTTTTAATGATTTTGTTAATGTTTGTTTAATGTTTTTTGGTAATAAGTAACAAATTTCATGTTTTTTTCCCCAAATATATAGTGTGGCCACACTGAGGGGTTCTTACGGTAAGTGTTAAGGCCCGGTGTTCATTCGAGGTGGTATCGATGTCCCCGGTCGTCGCGTACGGCATTTTCCCTGTAAATTTCCACACAAAATGGCTCTTGTGAAATGTCCATGCGCATTTCACCCGCGCAAGCTCGCACAAAGTGTGCTTCTCGGTCTTGGGATCGATCTTCCTCCTCAACATCATCATCTTCCTCCTCCTGCACATCAACATCATCCTCTTCCTGTCATCACCATCGTCATCGTCATCGTCGTCGTCGTCGTCGTCGTCGTCGTCGTCGTCATCATCATCATCACCATCATCATCTCCATCATAATCATCATCATCATCATCATCGTCATCATCAACAACATCCTCATCATCATCAGCAACATCATCAACATTAATTAATATCATCGTCAACCTGAGACCGGACCCGTGAAATCGCAATTTTACCCCAGTTTTTGGCGATCGAACATCATTTCGCGTGTAAGGGTTGCGATTGACACCTCAAAATCACAATTTTATCGCAATTTTACCTCAGTTTTTGACGTCCAACGTCCATTTCGCGTGTAACTGTTACGATTGACACCTCAAAATCGCAATTTTACCTCAATTTTTGACGTCCAACGTGCATTTCGTGCGAAAGGGTTGCGTTTCGTGGCGCCCCGGCGGCACCGCCCCCGCCTTAAGAGAGAGAGATAGAAAGAAGAGCGAGAGAAGATGTGAAGTGTGAAGATGTAGATCTGCAGGTGTGAAGGTGTGAAGATGTAGATCTGCAGATGTCAGGGTGTGAAGATGTAGATCAGCAGATGTGAAGGTGTGAAGATCTAGATCTGCAGATGTGAGGGTGTGAAGATGTAGATCAGCAGATGTGAGGGTGTGAAGATGTAGATCAGCAGATGTGAGGGTGTGAAGATGTAGATCAGCAGATGTGAAGGTGTGAAGATGTAGATCAGCAGATGTGAAGGTGTGAAGATGTAGATCAGCAGATGTGAGGGTGTGAAGATGTATTATAACGGCTGCTTTTTTACGAAGAACCCTTCGCAGGCGCTCTCGGGAATAAAAGGTTAATTGTGGCTAAATTCACCTACTACCTGGTGGACCAATATAGGCTCTATTTTTGCTCCCTGGAAGAATTTTGAAGCTTAAGGTGGGCCAATATAGGCCTTATTTTTGTTCAGCGGGCGAATTTTGAAGCTTAAGGTGGACCAATATAGGCCCTATTTTTGCTCCCTGGATGCATTTCGAAGCTTAAGGTGGGCCAATGTAGACCCTATACCTGAGGGGAATTTTGAAGCTGACCACAGCTATACTGTAGAAAAAAAAGGCAGGGAAGGCAACAATATTTAGGCAGGGAAACACAGCTACTAAGCCACTACCACTGAGAGCTGAAACTGCTTAGGGTTCCAGGATTTAAGGCGAGCAGAGAGGGTTCAAAACCCTAAACCCACTCCGGGGACAGGGTGACATCTTGTGGATAGGCTCCAAAAGCGTCATTTAAAACACATAAAAAAAAATAAACATTGAAAAAACATAAACAACATCATTCCCCCAAAAAACAAGCATTTAAAAAACTTGTTTAAAACAAATCCAAAAATTCAATTTGATGACAATGTTTATGTTTTTTTAAATGATGATTTATGTTTTTTTAAATGAGTTTGTATTTTGTTTAAATGATTTATTATGTTGTTAATGAGTTTTTGTGATTTGATAATGTTTTTTGTGTGATTTTTTAAGGGTTGGTTCGCCAAAGGCACTCGCTTTTGATTTTTTGGAAGAGGTCATGGCACAGAAACCAGGCACATGATATAATAAGATAGAGGTATACCGTCATTATATATATATATACACGGCCTCTGAGCTGGAGACAAGGTTGGAGCAGAAGAAGCCCGGAGCGGAAGCGGGCACCACCCCAGTCTTCGCCTTAAAATGGCTTGCGAATGCTTGCGATGCAGTACAATCAGAAGAAAACAAGAAACGGAAGTCGGTAGAATTTAAGGCAGGGACCGACGGCGGCTTGGCAGGGCTGGTGGCGCCCTCAAGGCAAAAGAAAGATTTGGCATTCAAAGAAAAACAAGGCCAAGTTTCAAGGCTGCCATGATTCATGCGATGGCGATTTGAGGCCGCGACCGCTCCAGCTCCAGGGTCTTTGTGCGAAGGTGCCGCGCCGCGGTGCTTTGCCGCCTGAAACATTGAGGAGTCCAACGACACGAGCGCAGGGCCAAGTTCCAAATATTCCCAAGCCCCGCCTTGGCGCGCTCCTTCGCAACCTTGTTGCGCCAGCGCTTCTCGCAAGGTGCGAGTCCCTGGGCATCGGCGTGTCGGGGTGTTGCATGATGCAAACAGATGATGCAGGCAGACTGAGGCTGCAGCGCTGGCGTTCTTCTTACACTCCGGCTCGGGCAAGAAGATGCCACCGCGGGGGCGCGGTGCCTGCACGGCCAGGACCAGGAAAGTTTGCTTTGAAAAAAAAAACAGTCAGCGACGCTGCCTTCTTCTTACGCGAGCCGTCCAAGGACTTGGTGGAGCTCTTCAATGTCAATGGCACCTGACAGGTGGCAAGCAACCTATACCCGGATTGACGCGATGGAATATCGTCCCAAAACTGCTGGGCCTCCACCGCCTCCTGCAGTTCTTCAAGGAGTACCGGGTTCTGGAGGACGTAGTCCTGTCAGGAAGGGATACCCAAACCCGAAAGCAAGCAGCCGTGCCTCCAGAGGCACCGGTGCCTGGCATGCTGCAAGGCAAGCGATTCAGGTGCACTTGTCGGTGCACCATCCCAAACGCGCCTCCTCGAGCTCGACGTCGGCCCAGCGGCCGTTGAAAAAAGTGATATCTCCGGTGCCCTGGGTCCTGGGCCCTAGTGACTTAGTGGGCAGCTGGCAGCAAGCAACTGGAAACCGAGCAAAGAAACTAGGCCTAGGCATAGGTCACTAAGTCTGAACTGATCACGCACCCTTCCAAGCTCAAAGCAGGACCCCTGAGCAAAACTCACAACTGGTAGTGTTCACAGCTAGCTATCAAATCAAAGCTGTCTGATAATTGCTCACCAAATCTTCTCAGACAAAAAATGATTACTGTACACAATGTTACACATTTAAAGATTCACTTGCTAAGTTTACTGCTAGTTAGCTAGTTGCTGCTAGCTGTCGCTAACCGTTAGCTGCTAGTTGCTAGCTGCTAGCTAAACTGTTTGCTGACCAACTGGGCCCGACAGTGACATCGCCCTGCCCCCCCCTTCAACTCACCCCCCACCCACCACAAAGACAAGATAAATGAAATAAATAAATTTATGTATAAGACAAAGTGTCACTGGTCATCCCTGATCCCTACTGCCTCGCTGCCAGCCAGGTGCAGGTTGAGATGTCTGCAAAATCTGCCGTCCAAATTATTTTGCCGGATAAAAACAAAAAATGCCGCCAAATAATTGCAAAACTGTTGTTTGTTCGCTGTTCTCAACGTGTTTGGTTCAAATTTGCCAAGCAAAAAATGTTTTGTGGTTGTTCAGGTCGATTCAGTCAACTCAATGTTTGTCCCTCATCAAAAAACACACATAAGAACTCGACTTGACAGTTTGCCAGCCCAATTTCCAATCAGGTCAGCTAGCAACTATCTATCAGCTCTCAGCTAGTTCAGCTGACATGAACAGACGCAAAACCGCAAAACAAAAAATAAATAACGCAAATCCATTAGTAAAAAAACACTTTAAAAACAAAAAACATTCCAAAAAAATAATATAACATTGATTTAAAAATATATATTTTTTTTAATCATTTTTAAAGTCAGAAAAATAGAAATTAAGAAATAAACATTTTTTGAATAAACAAAAAAGTATTTTAAAAAATTGAAAAAAAAACATTAAAAAACATTGACAAAGGTAAAATCGGTTTTAAGCGAAAATTTCCAATCATAAATGTCATCACACAAAATCATAAATGTTCATTTAAAAAAAAACGTATTTGTTTCATTTAAAAAAACAAGCATATTTTTGCGGCTGTTTTCAAACTCACAACCCTAGGCTGTTTTATTCAGTGGAAAATATAACATTATAACAGGTGAAATAGCACGTTTCCATAACACGTCCAACATTAAAAACAAATCCCAACGATAAAAAGTTATGAAAACATGGTTTTCAATAGAAGAGTT
>CAMXCT020004613.1:102500-107500 GCA_947184155.2 Cladocopium goreaui | reverse complement strand
CCAACAAGCTGGGAGCGAAAAATAGGGATTAATATGATATACTATATGTGTGTATATATATATAATGTTGGCAGTGTCATAAACCACCCATATGGATTGATGGTTGGAATACCACCCATTGTGATTTTGGGGATGGTTTACTATTGATTTAACCACATTAATGGGGATATGAATGGATTATGAATGGAAGATTCATGGATATGGAATACAGTACCAATGGAAGATTAACTAGATGTTAATAGGATATTAATGGCATATGGGTTGATATCCTTTGGTAGTCAAACATGGCTGGGAAATCCGGAACTAAATGAAAGTTTATAGCTGGGAAAATCTATTTCCGATTTTCGCTGTTTGCTTAAATCCAAGTTTGGGTTGGGGGTGAAATGGGATAAATGATCACTTGTGGTTGGTGACATTCCCATCTTTGGCTAAAGGTCCGTTGGTTGTTGGTTCGACTGGAATGTTCGACTAGCCAATGCCCGATCTTTGGTTGATAAAATCCCTAAGTGTGGTGTGTACATCTTCAGGTTGGTTGATTGACTTCCTATATTTGGTTGAGGAGGTCTGTTATTTGGTTTGAGTACTTAAAGGTAAGAAATTCACCAATGGGTGTCCAGAGCTTGAATTCCTATCATCACTGCCAAAAGATCAAGGCTTTTGTTCGTAGAATCCTTGTTGTTTGTTTGCTGTTTAAATCTCCATTTTTGGGGCTTAAAGTCCTCCCGTCATGTAGTTGGAGTCAAATAACTCCCGCTCATCTCTCCTTGTCTTTACAACATCAGATTATCTGCATGTCTGTTGGATATCATATGTATTTGTCCCTTGTCTTATCTCCCCCATGTTTCTTGTCTAAAATCCCCATCTTGAAAGCTTAATATCTCCATGTTTGGTTAGAAACCCAATTTGACTATGTGTCAAGACCCTAACTCATGTCAACTCCTTTGGTTGGAACTGGAACCCTCCCATCCCCGGGTTTCCCCAACCGCACCTGGTGTCTCCCCTGCTCCTCTGCTACTTGCCTGCGGTCCAGCTGTGCTAAGCTGCGGGCCAGCTCCTGCCGCAGTGGGGCGGGTGATTTGTGGTGATTTTGCAAGGATCCAATCAAGCAAGTCTAGGAAGAGTTGTGATTTAACTACCAAAACCATGCGCAAGGAAGCAGGAATGGGAATGGTGAAACCACAATCAAGAATTGGAGATTTACTTGCAAGAATTGAAATGTTTGCCGAAGCCTGATGGAAAGGATTTCTACCACCAGTGAAGCTGTGTGATTTGAACGAAAATTAGAAAACTCTGCAGCCAACATGGCGGTACCACCAGTCAAAACGGTGATCCAAAATGAAAAGAAAACGACATGGAGAAACAACCAACAAAAAATAGGGTTGACCAGCAGAGAAGAAAATGGGAAGTCTTCGATACCAATGCAAAACAGCAGGTAAATATGATTGCTCACGAATTTCTATGGCGAAAAAATCGCAGTAACCCAACCAGGTTTACCCCTTCACCATGGGTTACCCCTTCACCACTTTCTCCGCAACCTGAGCTCGTTCAGGCGGCGCCGCCCGGGACTTCTCCTTGGAAAGGTGGCCCCCATCTATGAGCAACAAAGGTTTATTGAAGGCTTATTATCCTGGGGTAAACTACAAGTAGCATAGATGTGGAAACGGCACCAACAACGAACACAAAAGACACCCCAGGGCGGGCAGAAGCCCACCCTTCTCTTGCGTGGGGTATCTCCAAATATGGTGGAATACCAAATCATCCGCTACAAATTGCGGCCTATGTTCCAAACGGCAAAACTTAGGATACCTCTGAGCAGCTATAGGTTTGGACAATCAATACCATCAATTTTGACCTATGTTTGCTAGAGAGCTACCCTCTGGCAATCTCCATTGGGGATATTCCGTAGGCCGGGTCACGTTGCCAGAGGGTAAAATCCCCATTCATCGCCATGTTAAATTGTCACATTTCATCAGTTTAACACCCACACGAATCACCATGTTCATCGGCCAAATCCCAATCTGGTTTGTGGTTTCAACCCCGCAAAAAAAATATGACAATCATTTGGGACCATCCCACTTGAGGTTGAGGGGTAAGGAACGAAAGCTAGCAAGGCGGGCACAACGAGGAGGAAGAGGGCGAGGAGCAGGAGGCTAAAGATGGTGAGATAATTTTGTCACATCATGGGCATGAACACACGGTTCCTCAGAATCATATCTTAATAAACATCACTCCAGCCCCAGGCAGCAGGCCAGGCGGGTTGTGGATTCCGGCCAATACCTCGCTAAAACCAGAAAGAGTTCAGCTAGCAGAAGTCTTTTCGTTATCAGGCAGTCCGTCCAAAAAAAAATAACCACCAACCAGCAATTGCCAGCAATCTTTACTGGCTATATACCTGTTCTATCC
Organism: Cladocopium goreaui; assembly: GCA_947184155.2. NCBI lineage: Eukaryota > Dinophyceae > Suessiales > Symbiodiniaceae > Cladocopium > Cladocopium goreaui. The sequence continues at coordinate 105,097 of CAMXCT020004613.1, read as the reverse complement.
CAATTTCGATGGCTAAATCCTTGTTCTCCCACTAAGATCCCTGTCCACATCTTCCACCAGCGCGGAGATCTGCTGCGACAATTTCCCCACTGATGCCTTGGACCTGCGTTAGTTTGCGAGTTCGTGCCAAGCTATGTCCAACTTCATAGGGGCTGATGCTTGACTAGTGGGTTCAGTAATTGTTCCTATCGCTCTTGGGTGAAAACGATCGTTACCATCAGTTTGTTGAGGATTGCCCACCATTGGTGCCCATGTCTAGACGCATACTGATGACAAAGGTTGATTGACACGTAAGAGTGTGTCTGAAGACGAAGAGTTTAACCCAACTCATTGTGTTTTTGATGGGAAAACCCGTGATAATGATTAATTACTGAGGGGCCCTATGAAGCCCAGATGTTTTGGAGCGAAGAACGCTTTTTGAATCGGGGCTCGGCGTTCAGGCGCTTGACCTGGTGGCTTCCTGGCCGGCCTGCACCACGGATGCTTACCTCCCAGTCTAGCCATACTGAAGGTTTTGGCCCGCCATAGTTCACCCACCATCTTCCCCATTACTTCAGGGCAGCCCATCCAGCATAGCCATCGCAGATGCCAGCAACACGCGGAGCGTTTGTTGGTTTAGTACTGGGATTTCGACAACATGCGGTGGGTCTATGTATGTCTGGCGTCCGTCTTGCAGAATAGAATCATGGGGTTTATTGGAAGCAGAGAAGTGGAATGGTACCAGGAAGTCCTAGATGCAACGTATGATCCCTGGGTTCTGAATACGACCTCAGATGCGATCTCAATCTGATCTGCACATCAATCTGATCTGCACATTCCAGAATCATAGCGCACGTGAACAGTGTTTTCAACTGCCAACTTCCAGACCTGTCTTCCCCAGACATCCCAACAGTCGGGCCGGGCCTCAAACATTTTAAAGATTACACTGTGCTATTAGATCTGTAGGTGATCACACACCAAAATGGGGTTCCGAACTGTGGCTTGATGATGATGGTTCAGGGTTTCAACTGGAGGACCCCAAAACAGTTGGCCACCAAGTAGCAAAAAAACAGGTATGAACACTGAAAGGAACCAAGAATTTGGCAGAATGTTTTCCAATCAATGGAGGCTTCATCACTTAGATATCCGGCAAAGACGGATATGGAATTCAGACTGTTGATGGACTGTTCATCTCCCCCACAGAGACCAAACATGATGAAATCATCCAATTGCTTGGGGCTGAATGGGAACCAAACCACAAATCTGACAATTTGATAGGTGTCCATACTTCCTCAAGCTGCTAGCAGGATGGTCAAATGTCATCTAAGATTCTTACATCAAAATGGTTTAAACTGAGCCTTTGCCCTGCTGCATGAATGGATTGATAATATTGATAGTGTCTCTTTTTTTGTAAACCTCACCGGGCTGCATTGTTGTAGGGTCTCCAATTCCAGTGATTGTTGATTGTGCATGGTTGTGTCGGTATGTTTTCAAATCCAAATTATCTTCCCAGTGGCGGAGAAAAGAAGCCACGCATGACTGTAGCAACCAACCAGACTGGTAATTCACCATCATTTCCAGTGACCTCGTGATGTTCGATTGGTCCATCAATTTGCCAAAATCCAAAGTAGTTCAAGATCATCCCCCGTTTCATGTGTATATATAATTATATGTACACATATTGTGTATATATATATATATCATTTATATCATAATATATCATAACAAATCATAATATATCATTATAATTCATTATATATAGATATATCCCATTACATCTTCAGTATACCGCCATTGTTGTTGCTTGAATCCGCGTCTACAGCTCACCTCCTGGTTTCTTCAGCCAGGCGTTGCCTGCGCAGCCACCAGCCGTAGGGGATAATTCACTAGCTATGGATTGGGATGATGGATTCCCCGGGTCGTTTAGAGTGATCCAATTTGAAGCCATGGGGCGAGCGCATCGCCCACGATACGCGAGAGGATCAACAATCATGGCGATATGCCAAAAAGCACACGCGAACAACCTCAATCCAACATGGGTATGTCCTAAAGTTCGGCACACCTAAAGTTGCCTGCTTCACGGTCTTGTCCATTGGGAATACATGAGTTTCTGTGTTCCAAACGTTTCCCACCTGGGAATAGACCCCAAATAATGGCGAAAAGCCCGGGTTCAAACCTGGGACCCTCAGCACCTTCCAGAGTCTTCGAAGGCTTGCAGTTGCTCCTGCACATGGGCCATCTCCTGCTTCACAGGCACTGCCTTGGAGTGGCTGTCCCAATCGGGGATACTCCAATCGCAGTATGGCCCTTTTTCAATTAGGAAAATGAGGATAAAGCCTTGATGCCAACAGACCAATGTGAGCTCAACTTCTCGATCCCTGTGGGTGGAACTCACCATGTAGGATTGTAAAGCCAAATAGATATGTATGTCCCGACTGGTATCAATAGATGTCGTCATTATCTGCATACTATTCGCTAAAACCCTATGATATATTCACTCCCATATTAAAGTAAACCCTGATAAACTTCCACATCACACCCGAACATCTGATCCGGGATTCTGCAGTAAACCTTCACTTGTTTCAACCTTCCCACTGAAAATCTGACCTTTAGGACCT
>CAMXCT020004613.1:95000-97500 GCA_947184155.2 Cladocopium goreaui | reverse complement strand
CTACAAGTACAATTACAACTACACTTCATTACACTACACTAATCGTACCAGCACACCACAAGCACAACTACAAATACAACCACAACTGCAACTACAACTGCAACTACCACTACATTACACTACATTACGCTAGACTACACTGCACTATACTACACTAATTACACTACACTACAACTACAACTACACTACACTACACTAGGCTACACAACACTATACCACACTACAGTACACATCACTACGGCACACTACACTAGACTACACTAACTACACCACACCACAACTACAACTGCAGCTACACCTGCACTACACAAATTACATTACACGACAACTCCATTATGCTACAACTACAACTGCACGATACCACACTACATCCAGCAGATGTGCTGAGGTGACCACTGCAACCACTCGAAAAAACACAACTCCAACCACCTTTCGGTCCATCAGTGGATTCGCTCTGCCATCCGTGATTCACAACAACCAACCTCTCCTATAGGTTTCCTATTTTTGAAACTTCCGCCACCGCCTTGCGCGGTACTACTGGTAACTCTTCAAGGGAAAACGATGGGAAAATGCATTTTTTGGGGGAAAGAATCGACTCACAGCTGCCATTCACTTCAGTTACTGCGTACATCATTACCCTCTCGTAACCAACCCTAGCAACCGAAAATCCGAATCTTCACCCGGCCAAAAACCATCGAATCCATCGCAAAACCCACAAACTCCACAGTCAAAATTGCCCAAAAACACCCAAAAACCAACAATAACTCACATCCACTCAGCATTTTTCCCATGGTTTTCCATAATTTTCCCCATTTTCCCCATGGTTTCCCCAGCCCTTCAGCGGCTAACGGCACCTCCAATGGCCGCCTCCAGGCTGAGGTGCGCCTGCCGCGCCTGGCGCTGCTGGCTCTCAAACAGGCTCTGGTCGCCTTGGCGCAGCTGCTCCAGGCGTAGCAGTTCCTGAGGTTTTCAAATAATAGACAAATAAATAAATGAATAAATAAATAGATGAATAAATAAATACTGATAATGATAATGATAACGGTAATGATGCTGATGACGATGATAATGATGATGATAATGACAATGATAATGACAATGATGTTTGTTTGATGATCAATATTGGATAATCATGGGATAATCATCAGAAGAATGGTTTGTTTGATGATATCTTGAGATAATAGATGTTAATAGCTATGAACCGTCATAGGGGATATGTGTTCAGGTTTTTTTGATGATATGTTTCTATAGTGATATAATGGGATAATGATTTCAATGATAGTGGGAGAATGGGATAATGGCTTTTTGATGATATCTAATAGAAAAATAATGGCTGATAATAGTTTAGCCCAGCCATTAAGTGTATAATAGCTGATAATAGAATAATGATCTTTAATGGGATAATAAAATGTAATAGCTATGAACCCTATTGAAATGGATAATGATGGGATAATAATCATCAGACTGATCTTTTTGATGATATAGTTCTATAGTGATATAATGAGATAAAGATTTTAATGGTAGTGGGAGAATGGGGTAATGGTTTTTTGATGTTTTGTATGGGATAATGATGGTGCAATGATCATCAGAATGGTTGTTTGATGCTATAGTGGGATAATAAAACAATAATCTTCAATGGGATCATAGATGTTAATAGCATAGGGATAAGGATGGGATACTAATATCAAAGATGAGATAAACATCATCAGAATGGGTGTTTCGTGGTCTTTTCTATAATGATATGAAGGGGTAATGGCGTCATATGATCATTAATGGGATATTATGCTTAAATGATATACATTCAATAATCGTTCACAGGATAAAGACTTTTAAGGATAATAGATAATGGTATGATATGGTGAGCAATAATGGGAATATTAGTGGGATGATAAGACATTAACCACTTGATTTATTGTTTATGACATCATAGGGGATAAAATAGGTGATTATCATGGGATAATGGGTGTAATAGGGGATAATAGGAGTCATCATAAGGGATAACAATAGGTGACATGAACATCCCATATCAATAATAAGATGTTAATGAGCCATGATAGGAAACTAGCAAATGATCCCCTTTTTTGTTCCTTTTTTCATTCCCCCATATCCCTATCATCCCATTGCCATAGGTGAATGTTTCCAGAACTCTCCTGCTTCAGCTCGTCTGCAGCCACTTGCGCCTGGAAAGAAAGAGTCCGAAATACTTCTGACTGAAAAATATGTGTATATACATGCATGTATTACACATGGTATTATTTATATATATATATATAGTATGTATTGTATACCAGTAGTACCGCACAAGGCGGTGGCGGAAGTTTCAAAGATAGGACACTATAGGAGAAGTGAGTTGTTGTGATGCATGGATGGCAGAGGGAATCCACTGATGGACCGAAAGGTGGTCGAAGTTGTGTTTTTTGGGAGTGTCTGCAGTGGTTGCAGCGGCCACCTCACCCACAATAGCTGGATGTAGCGTGGTGAAGCGCAGTTGTAGCTGTAA
>CAMXCT020004613.1:82500-92500 GCA_947184155.2 Cladocopium goreaui | reverse complement strand
TTGGTTTGATATGGAAGATTCCCTTTTTGTTGGGAGGTCAAATCATCTAAAAAGGGTGAAGACAACTATAGAACACTCGCCTTTTTGGAACCACTTAAGCCGTGCCCAAATCACCTTCTGTCATCCTTAATCTATGAGTTGCAGGTTTTTGCCATCTATACTCGATGATATTGCCAGTAGCAACAGAGGGGATTGGGCATGGCTCACCTTCACAAGTTCTGCCCATGGTTACCATCTCTTGTTACAGTAGCGTCCCCTATGTTTCAGCTTCCCAAAACCAGAAACCACCTCCATCTCCGCCCAGCTAGTTGCAGATCTACGAATCAATCATTAATTGCCCAATGAATCAACAGATTTAGATCATTTCCAGCTTCAAAATACCTCCATCTTTCTTCAATCCCCATATTTTCCACCCCTGTTCTTCCAACCATTTTTCTTATATATATAGACTTGTTCTTCCAAAAATCACCATCCCAGGCCCCCCAAAACAACGCCAAACCCGGTCCCACAACGTCCACGCCGCGCCTCCCGCAGCTTGGCCTCGCAGTGCTGTCGCAGCTGCTGCGCCTCCGCCAGGCCGTGCTGCTGCTCCGCCTGCGCCGAAGTCAGCTGCGAGAGCTGCAGCTGTTTCTGCGCCTCCCAGTGGTCGCGACGTGCCGCGTCCTGGGCTACTGGATATGGCGAAAAATGGAAAAATGGAAAGATCAATGGAAATATCAATGAAATAGTTGGATTGGGAAAATGACAGATTTGAATTTTGGGATATCTTCGGAAAATTAAAAAAAAAAACTTAATGTATCTCAATGTAATGTGTAAAACGTCACATAATGTGATGTGATGTGATATAGAGTAATGTGATGTAATCTCCGTTCGAAAGGCACTGGTCGAAATGATGGACCTTCATACCGGAGACTCGTTTTCACTCAGTTTCCACCTTTTTACCAATCCAAAGTAATCCAAGATTCACATCAGCGACAAAAAACACCTCAGAAGCTACAAAAATTCACTTCTCACCACCAGGTCATCCTATTGGACCCACAGCTTATCTATTGTACACTAGAAGGTGTTAATCAATCCATGGTTTTTTAATTTTTTAAGCTCAGAATGTTGACCTTTCCTACACTTCTCGGTCCTCGGCCAGCTGCTCCTTCAGCTGCGCCAGCTGCTCCACGCATTGCTCAGCCAGGCGCTCCTTCTGGCGCTCCAGGAGCATCTTATGCAGCTCCTCCTGCGTTTCCCGTCCAATCAAAATATCGAAAATAGCAATCCCTCTTCCTCCATCCCCCCCAAACTTCCCCCTTCCCCATCCCCCTTCCCCTACTTCCCCTACTTCCCCAACCCCATCCCCACCTGCTTCATTTGCAGCTGTTCCCTCTGCTGTCGTTCCATCTGCATCTGCTCCGCCCGCTGCCTTTCCGCCGCCTCCAGTGCCTCGCGCAGCGTGGTGCCCAGCGCCTGGCGCTTGGTGCCTTCGCTGCGGAGCGAGGACTCCACCTGCCGGGGGGGAACTACGGTGAACTACGGGAAAATGATGGGTTTCTTTAGGAAGTTCAGCAACCAAAAAGTGGAATATGAACGTATCTTCACATAGGATGTGCAAGCAATGCTTCGAGGAATGGTTTAGGATTTCAACGCATCCCCTAAAAATGAGGTTCTTCGATCGTGGATCATTTTCCAAAGCAGGAAAATCAGAAAATCGTGTGAAAACCCCCCCGCAGAGACCAAGGTGGGTATCCGCCTCCAGGCTCTTGTTCTCCACCACTCGGCAGGCGTTCTCGATCCGTTGCGTCTCCGCCAGCAGGTCCTGCAGCTCGGTGCCGCCGGTTGAAAAAGTCCCATGGGAAAAAGAAACGGCACCCTAAAATAGCTGGATCACGGATGGTTATTCCCCCATATATGCTAGTATGTAATCAAAACCTATTATTACATATATATATATAATGTGTAATAATAGGCTTGATCCGTCCTTCTTTTTTGAAATCATCTGGGTCAGAGACCCGGCTAACCAGGCAATCCTGGCAATATTTGACATGATGTGACCTGGCATCTCATCATATGGTGGTTTCCTGAAATGGTGGTACCCCCAAATCATCCATTTTAGGGTGATTTTCCACTATAAACCATCTATTTTGGGGATCCCCCATTTCAGGAAACGCCCATTCCTCCAAAGAATGCTGAAACTGAACCCGATTTTCCCGCTCCGCGGCCTGTCGCAGCTCATCACAGCTCTTGTTGAGCCGCGCAAGCTGCAACTCCTGCTCCTGGTACAGACAAGCCAGGTCGGTGGACCCCAGTAAATGTTGGGATTCAACTAATTTGGTGTTATCGAAAAGTTGTCACCCCATTTTATGGACCCTCCTGGGGAAAATTCTGAGAAGGCGCTGGAGCTGCAACAGGGTGAACTAACCCAAGTGATGTGACCCTAGCGAAACGGTAGGGAAGTAACCCCAGTCGTGTTTGGATATGTTGATGGTTTTCACTGGTAGGATCCAGTCATTGTACCAAAAATGGTATTCAAACTAGCCAACCATGGGTAGCCATCATAATTACAACCAATCACCAAGATGTAGCTGGACGGTTGCGGCCGTCAGTCTTGTGTCGTGACCTATCCCCATTTCTCAATTTCGAGTTGTTTAGCTCCATATTTGTTCCGTAAACCATCAGTTATCAACTTTGCGCTGGTCAAGTTTCCACATATTTGATCATGTGTATAATACATAATATAATATATAATTAATCATTATGTATAATTATATACATAATTACATGTAATATATGTATATTATATATGTGTGCATGTGTGTGTGTGTGTTTGTTCTTATTGGTCCAATCCTGATCTTATGATTTTTATGTCTCAAACCCATCCCGGCTCTTCTCCAGTCCCCTGCACCGTGCCGTCCTTGGCCACGCTGCTCTTCCAGTCCTCCAGGCGCTGTAAGGCGGTGCCGTTCTTCTCGCTGTGCTGCTCGAAGGCCTAACCGTGGCGGGGTTGAAAGGTCGTTTTTTACGGCTGATTCACCATGTCTTGGGCTGACCATGAATGTCTATTTGTATCATTCTTTCTTATCTAAGAAAAAAATCCAAGCCCCATCCCCAACTTCCCCAACTTCCCCAACCCCAAAACTGCCTAACCCCAACCCCCCAAACCATCCCAAAGCCCTGTTCCCCCAAGGCCTTGCAGCGCCTCTGAAGCTCCTCTCGCAGCTCCTCCAGGCGCAGCCGCTCTGTGCGCAGCTGCTCCAGGCGCTGCTCGCGCTCCTCCGCCAGCTGCGCCGAGGTCTCCAGCCTCGAACCGACCACGGGGGGGCCAACTCACCGCTTCTCCATGGCCACACTATCCGGGCTTCTTGGCCTTGTTCAATGCTGAGTTAAATCTGAAAATCCCATAAAATCCCCAAACATAAATCCATCTAGAGGGCACAACTTTGAGGTAGTTCCGACTTTGAAGCTAAAATCCAAATTTGCGTGGCTTGAATGCCCCAGTTTCTATCATCCAAAGCTGCTTTCCCATCACCAACCATCCTCTACTAGGACATGATATTCTCAGGCTTACCACAGTATGTTCCATGAATATCCAGGAAATATCCCAGTACATATCAGCCATCATCATCTGTGCATCCCGGTCAAATCCCAATTTTGGTTTTCAATCCCTCTTGTTCGTGCATCAAATCATGTCTGGACACCCACCCAGCATCCAACCATCTGAAAATCGCAGCAAAGAATCTCCATTTTCCATCCCATCTGAGTCCCGGACAGCCGTTGCTGCACCTTCCTCTCCTCCTCCTCGCGGCTCCTGCGGTGCTCTCGCACCGCCTTGGCCACATCTTCCTCTATGGCACGCCGGTCCCGGCCTGGGATCTGTGGCGATTTCTAGGGATTTCTAATGGATTGCCGGATTTGGATTTTTTAGAACATTTCCGTCAAGTTCAATGAAGTTGTTCCTGGTTCCTCGTTGCCCGTGCGGATGTTCCACTCGAAGCCCTAGAGTCGGGACTTGACAGCACCCTGGATACACCTTGCGGCAAGGTGCTGGTCGCTTCTTCTCGAGCCTGGCTCCGTCAGAGGCTTTGAAGGACACCCTGAAATCCAGAAACTCCAAACCGTCCAGGGAGTCCAGGGCTTGGAAAATTCTTGGGTTCCACTTTGTCTATGGGTCCTTCTCAAATTTGGGGGTACCCCGGTCAAAAATGACCATCTTAGATGATTAATGGGGTTCCCCACAGAAAATCTCCCAACAACGGAGACAATCTCCCCTTGCGAGGATCATGCAGCGAAACTCACCGCATTCGCTGCATTTGCGTCCTAAATCGTGACTCACATATAATTGTTGCTTAATATATGTAGATTGTTCTGCTAAAATTCTACATCTTCCCCATTTCGCGTGGGTTTGAATCTCCAGGTATAAATGATTTTCCCATATTTTCCCAGCAAAACCTCCATTTCGTAAGGTGATTTCCCAAAAAAAGTCTCCATGAAACCCACTGACACCTTGACTTCGGCGTAAATCTCGCCGCTGAGGTGCTTCACACTCACCTCTCGCAGAAATCTTTGGAGCAGATTTTCCCAATGGTTTTGACCAAGGATTGGCACATTTTTTAGAACTTTAATGCTTATCCCAGGCAAAAATGGAGCTCCACTGTGACGACTAGTGTTTTTTGTTGCGTTTTTTGAATCGTGAATGTTGAGTCGTTGGATGTTCAGTGATGGATCAACCTCCCCGAAACAATTGATGTTAAAATTGGGGAGTCAATGAAAAAACTTCCCCCAATTCACCATTCCACTAATCAATGTCCAACATAAAAACCAGGATTTATTCGAAAAATTCACTGAATTGGTCTGCAGGAAACCAATTCAGAAATTTGGGCCGATCAATTCACCATGATTGCCAACTCTCTAAACCAAATCCGATCAATCATTGGGCCCCCCCAAAAAAAAAACACCAAATGTTTCAGACTTACAATGCGACAAACATGAAGATTTGGGACAAACATGAAGTTTGGCCACGTCGAAACGTATCAACCATAAATCATATCCATTTGGGATACTTCAAAATCGTGACGTGGCGACATGAGGTCGCAACGAATCATTGATCGTGAAATACCTCCGATATTTCCACAGTGTTGGTTCTCTTTCGCATTCTCTCATGAAGAATCTCACTATATCAGTGATATCCCCACGCTATCCGTGAAATCGCCAGTGAAATCCCACCATTTTTATTTCTGTGTCTGTGGACTAATTCCCATTGTATCTATAGACTATCCCCGACTATATTCCCAATCTAATCTGTTAAAATCTATAGATTATCCCATTAGATCTTGATAATCCCATAAAAGATAGATCTATAGACAACTCTCACTACATATTGTATATATATATATTCCCATCAAAGAAAGAAAAAAACAGTACAATTCCATGTCGTGTCTCGCTTGTGCCTCACGTTGCTGGGTCTCGGTTGACACTTGACTCCTGAGCTCTCTGACCTCGGGACAACCAGCGGATCGGAGTTCTCAGCTGGAGATAGTGAGAGTTTCTAAATATGAGAAAAATGAAAGTGTTAAATCCCAGAGATCATGTTTATAGTGGCTAAATGGATACTATGTAGATCTATGTAGTCTAATGGGACTTTAAGATTTGATCTAGCTGTAGATGGCTACCAGGGCGGGCGACAGTCTCGTCATGGATCCGATGTATCATAATGGTTGAAACCTGTTGAAACCCTATACCCTCTGGTTATGTCAAAATAGCTATTGAAAATGGCCATAGAAATAGTGAGTTTTCCCATGAAAAATGGTGATTTTCCATAGTTATGTTAAATTACCAGAGGGTAAATCATGGGATGAAACATCAACTGGTGCAGGATTTCCCACCAAAACAAGCTGAAACTAGTGCAGCAGAAACGGTTTCGATTGGCGACCGAGCGCCCTGACCGCCGAGTCAATCGCCTGGCGTTTCCCGATCTAACATCCAACCATGGATTGAAATGGGCTGATTATGGCAACCCATTCGCAACCCCCCCCAAAAAAAAAGTAAAATGTATTGCAAAAATGCGATACTTGCGGTTCCATCTTCTTGGTGATTACGATTACCTAATGAACTGTATACTGTATACTATCGTCATCATAATAAATCACCATGTTTTTTTGAGGTAATCATTTGAGATCAACTCCAAATCCCAATGGGTTCCTCAGAACTGCGGACGAAATCACCTCCAACTTGGCTTGTCTCGCAGCCGCCTCGCGAGAAAGCCTCGGCTTTCTTGGTAAACTGATGAAGGAAGGTGGTATTGAATCAACTGCTCATGGCCACGAATGAGGATCCAAATGTGTATACTGCATGTACTATATATATATACCTATTGTACAGTATATTTCCACGTAGTTGCATCTATAATACAGAATTCTAGCGTTGTCGGTTTTCTTGGAATTAGCCCGGTTCGAAAACACGGGTGTCATGGTCAAAACATGGTATATGGGGTATTGTCATCCATCTCATATTGGGAATCCTTATTATGGGGGTGTGTGTGTGTGTATATATATATATACATGTATCTATTAATAGATCGATGACCAAACCCTTTTGTTGGGAAAATAGTCTATGTTTTGACCATGGCACATATGAAACAAATGGATACAAATGGAAGTCTCCCACAAAATGGTGCTACCCCCAAATCATCTATGTTTATAAGATTTCCCATCATAAACCATCAATCTTGGGGCATTCCCCATTTTAAGAAACCTCCAAATACATACAAATACATCAAACACTTGGCACCACCATGGACATCAAACACCGCCTGGGTTCCCCTGACGTGGACCGTAGCTGGTCGCTGCTTTCTTGACTGCGTTGTCTCAGTTCCTCGTCTTGGAACAGAATCATGGGGATGCCTAGTGGGATATCTGAGGTCCTGCATATTACTGGTTGGTGGTTAATATACTGTTAATGGGGGTTTATATATTGTTATTATATGGTTAATGATGTTTAATAATAATCTGGTTGATCATTATTAGCAATTGTCAGAATGATCAGATAAACCCAGAAAATAGCTATGATATTGTCACCCATTATATTTATATATTAATACCAACTTATAATGGATTATAAATCTTAAATCTGGTTGGTGGTATACCTACCCCTCTGAAAAATCATGGACTTCGTCAGTTGGGATGATTTTTCCATTCCCAACTGAAGGGAAAAATAAAAGCCATGTTCCAAACCACCAACCAGATTATGATGTGTGGGTGTGTCCTTGGGATTCATCTCCCCATGGAAGATTGCTGAATTTGACTCAGTAAAAGGTTGATTCACCACTGGTTTTTGATGGTTTTGAAGCTTTTCCCAGAATTTGTCAAACAAGCCACGCCTGGACCAGCAAGAAACATCTGCAAAAACTGTTCACTCTGCTCCCCTGCTGTTGTGACCCTGGATGTTCATCAAGCCCTTGTCTTATAGCTATTGACCCATCCGAAAAATTTGAATTTTGAGTTGGTGAAGTCTTATGTTAGATCATGTTTAAATCCCAGTTTGAATGGTTTAAATCATCATTTCCACCCATTTCCACATGGTAAATCACCCAGTTTTCGCGCCTCGTAGGAGTGCCGCAAGCTTCGGGAAACCTCCGTTGGCTTGGTGACATCATGGGGAATCTAAGGGCTATATGGAGAATCTAACCATTTAATGATTAAAAATGGTGATTTTTCATGGTTCTTTCACCATCAACAGTGGGGACATAACGACGATTTGATGGTAACCAATAACCAATAAAAATATGATTTTAACCAACAAAAATGGTGGTACAATGGGTATGTAATGGTATATGAATGGAACGTTCATGGAAAAAATGCTGGTATACTATGGATACAATGGGATATTCATGGAATATCAGTGGAAGATTAATGGAATATTAATGGATATACCCTCTTGTGTCATCAAACATCCCTAGTTCTTGAGTCTATCCCTCGGCTTCTGCCCTAAGGTTTGCTGCTCAAATCATATCGCTGTCGATGTTCTTCCCAATCATTATTGCAGTTTCTCTACCCATGGCTTTCTCCAATTTACGTGGTGTTCCTACATCCAGTGAATCATCATTTTCTCTATAAAGCATGATATAACTTGGAGACAACTACGGAGATTACATGAGATTACTATCATTTTTCCTAGTAATCCTGTAAAGTGGCTATCACCTGCTACAACTTGGGGATTCCTTCATCCCAAAAAAAAATCCAGGCCTCCTGCATGGACTCCACAGCGCTGCCCAGACATTCGTTCTCCTGGCTCCGGAGCTCTTCTTCTTCGGCCTTGCAACGAGTTCTGCGGGGTCGTGTTTTTAGCGCAGGCTTTCCCATGATGGGAATGTGGTTTTTTTCAGCCAAAATGGAGAAAAGATGAGAAAAGATGGATTCTTTAAAAACGTATTTTGTATGTGTTAAGCCATGTACAGTTTTTTTCCCGTTCATGGAAAATGGGGTTCTCCAAAAGATCAGCCAGAAATTGCTGGCGACTTACCAGAGATGGCCTGCCGCCCGGCAGTCCCAACAGATGCCTGCATCCGCTGCAACTTTGACAGCGATGCACCGATATCCCGCGAGAGCCTGAGAAGGCCGCAGAAGGCCCGAAAATTCTGTCAAGTTTGGGGGGGATACTATGACCTGGTTGCGGATAATTCGTGTGTTGAAGCAACACACGTGTGGTTTTGATTCCTACCAGCCAGTGACCAAAATCTGCTGTCATCCCGAAACGGTTGGTTGGTTCACGGGATTCCCATGGATTATGATAATCCACAATATATTTGGTAGTACAACCCCCTATTATTGTGAAATGCCTTAAGCCTACTTCTAAGGAATTAACCAAAAAACGAAAACCAATGAAAAAAACATCAAACCATTTTTTGAAAAAAACAAAACCAAAGAAAACAAACAACTATTTTGAAAAAGCAACAAAACAAAAAACAAAAAAGCAAACCTTTATGCGTTTTTTTTTCAGTCCTCTTTCGCTCTTTGTTTCGCCTGTTTTTCGTTTTTTCTTTTTGTGTTCGCTTGTTTTTTTCGTGCTGTTTCTTTTGCAGGTGACCTGATGACCGGGACCTCTGTTGGTTTTGCTTTTTTTTGCTGTTGGTTTTGTTTTTTTGCTTTTGGTGTTTTGTTTTGTTTGCTTTTTGTTTTGACTTTTCTTTTGAGCTGTTCTGATTGATTGTGTTTTGTTGCTTTAGATATGGATTAGGTTTTGCATTTTTTTTGAATGGGTTTTGTTTTTTTAGTTATTTTTATTTTCTATCGTTTCATAGAAGTTGCCTGTAAGCCGTGTCACAAGCCTATTACAACAAATCAACCTGAGTCTGGGCCACTCACATGAGCAGTGTCCAGAAACCCCTGTCATTCCGTTACTGGTTGGTTCATATGATTTCCCCTACTATGATTTAGGGAAAAATAAGAGTCTGATTTAGTGGTTAGTCTAATCCCAAAAAATCCTCAACCAACAGTGGTAGATGGAGCACCTGGAGCGCTCCTCCCGCTCTTGCTGCTGTTCTTCAGACAGCTGTTGGATCTTAATGACCTCAACGGCGACCCAAAGTTGAGATCCCAAACAAATGCCAAAAAGGAATGGCCAAAAGCGTGAAAACCATTGAAAGCTCGCTAACCATTGACCATCTACCATCGAAATCCTCTGACTTCAAACCATTTGAAGTTTAGTAAACTACTAATCTAAACCATCTGTGGATATATGCTTCAAAGGTTGGAACCAAAGTCATCCAACTACCATCATCTCCATCTCTGGGTGCCACTGGCCAGGTTCTTTTCAATGTCCTCCCGCGCCGTCGCGGCCGCTTTCAGGCCCTTGTGCAGCGGCAACACTGCCTAAGCAAGAAGGTCTTGTGAACAAAGAAAGAGATTGAGTTTCCACAAACAAAAATGTGCAATTCACCCACAAAATGTTGAATAACCAATCAAAATGCGACTTAACCAACAGAAGTGAGAATTTTAACTATCTTGCTGGGAAGATTTAA
>CAMXCT020004613.1:30000-80000 GCA_947184155.2 Cladocopium goreaui | reverse complement strand
ATTATATATTATATTATATTATATATGATATTATATCAAAATTATATCATATTATATTATATATTAAATTATATTATAATGTATTATATTGTATTATCTTATATTGTATTATATTATATTATATCATATTATATTGTATTATATTGTATTATATCATATTATATTGTATTATATTATAGTATATTGAATTATATTAATTATATTGAATTATTTCATATTATATTATATTATATCATATTATATTGTATTATATTGTATTATATCATATTATATTGTATTATATTATAGTATATTGAATTATATTAATTATATTGAATTATTTCATATTATATTATATTATATCATATTATATTATATTATATTGCACTCTAGCATATTGTATTATAATATATTCATTTTATATTTTGTTTTATATATTATCTATTATATATTATATATTATATGTCATGTATATATTATATCATGTATCATACATAATATGTTTTATGTTATATGTGATATGTTGCATATTATATTATATAGTCCCTTTTAATAACATGGTTCTTATATACATATGGTTCATTTTAACCATGGATTGTATCATATAGTTCTTATATGCATGGGTGTATGTACATATATGTTTTATTTTATGTGTATATTATATATATATGTAATTGTATATGTATATACTGTAACACTGTATCTCCATATTAAATTCACAGCTTTCTTGGACATCTCCTCACTTTTGAACCGATTCCGTGGCGCCTGTTCCGTGAGCTGCTGCGTCACTTTGGACACAGCCTCCTCTCGCTGCACCTGAAGAATTAGCGAAGTTCCACACGTCGAACTTGGCTAAATTCACTCTACTGCAAGTTACAGTAATATATACATATATATATATTATGGGTAACTATTGGAATATTATGCATATTGATAATCATTAACTTGCTGATATTTATATATATATACATATATTGCTGATATATATATATATACGTGTATATATATAATTGGAATTATGGTTGAATATCTGGTTGATGGTTGAGGCTTCTAAAAAAATGTGCGTCAATAGGGATTATCTCAGAAAAACTCACCAGTCCCATCGAAAATGGTTCCACTCACGTAGAGAATCACTTTCTGCAGGATGAAGCCCTTTGAGTTGGTAAATGGCTAGTATGTGAGTCCCAATGTAGTTCATTTTAATAAAATGTTGTCCGCAACCTTAACATTCGCCCAGACTCATCATTGTGACATAACAGAGACAATTCTGTGTTGCTGGGAAGTTCCGAATCCAAGCAAGGCCAAAGGGGGAAATTTAGGCCACGGTGGCATGTGAAAGATACCTTGAATACAGTTATCTTCATGAGGAAACAATATCACCTGATCATCATGAGAGAACAAAATCCGCCACCCCCTATGACCAATATGCTGAACGGGCCAACAACATCAACTTTATCTTCATGAGGGATCAAAATTTGCCACCTCCTCAGAACAATATGTTGATTGGGGAAATAACATCAACTTTATCTTCATGAGGGATCAAAATTAGCCACCCCCTCTGAACAATACGTTGATTGCGGGACATCAACTCCGGGCAAACGTCCAGGTTGCAGCGAAAATGCCTAATCCCTGTGTTACTTATAGATATATGTAGGGGGTTATACCATGCTATCTCACCCATTTACAAACCATCAATCCTAGCATCTGGATCAACCAAGAAAAGGATCCATCAAACTATAAATCAAATCATGTAAGGGGCTATGAATAATTCTAGGCCCCAAAAACGGAGATTGCTTCTAATATCCCCAATTTTAGGGGCCTATGAACACCAACATTTGAATGCTTCCAAAACAAAAAGGCAAAATCCCAGATCGAATCCAACCCCCGATCCCAGCAATTCCCAGCACGTCCGCAACACCGCAAGGCACGATTTCCTCCTGCAGTTTGGCCACGGTCGTCATCACTTCCCTTGCCATCCGGTGGTGCTCTTCTTCTCGTGCAGCCACCTGTTGCAGGGATGACATCGGCAGCCGAAATTCATACGGTAGGGTGATAATATGATAGAATATATAATGGGTATCTAATGTGGATATGATGGGATAGATATGATGGGATATGGTGGAATATATGTATATGTAATAAACGGTAACAAATTAATAAACAACATCATGATACGGATGTGTCTGAAAATGGTGGATTTAGCCCCAAATTTGCCATTGGAACAGGAAAAAGGATGATAAAGAAGTAGAATTAGGGGTACACCATTTTCAGACAAACCCATCCACTTGTGGATCTCGAAAATTCTGTTTGTGTCCTCTAATCTGGCAATGGATTGTTTTCTGACAAACTCACAGTAACTTGCCTCCAACTGCGAATACCCCAAAATCCTTCAAAAATCCGTAGTTTATTCGCATTCTCCCATCAACAAGTGCCCCGAAATTGCTACTTCAATGGGAACGGATCTGCAAATCTTGTTGTCCATCAGAAAGGATTAAAGGGTTGATGCCAATTTTTGGGCACAACACTTCAATGCATTTTTTGTCGTCGTATGGATTTGAACTATTCCTCCATAATGTTGACAACATGCAAAAAAAGTCCTGCAGGACTGAACTTAGGTTAATTAAGTCAATTTTACTGAGATGTATACTGAGATGTTTCACTATTTTGGTCCTGCAAGAATGCCATTATCATCATTATATTACCCCACTAACATGGTTCCAATTTTTCAGCTGCCTGATCTCCCAGCGCAGCTTCGAGATGCGCCAGCCTCGCACAACGACAACGAGGCGTTTGGGGAGACGATGTCCCAGAGAAAATGGTGATTATATTGTGCATCTTCTATAAATATAATATGTATATACATATATATATAAATATAATGTGTATATATATATATATATATGTATATATATATGTATATATGTATATATATATATGTATATGTATATATATATATATATGTGTGTGTGTAATGTACCGATAAATATGTAATGTATCGGGGATATTCTGTTGTTGATGTGACTATTTGTGCATGTGTGTATATTGACTATGGTATGAGCTTGCAATCGGAGGATACAACTGGCAAAGACAAGAATATGTTGCGACATGTTTATGGCGTATTTGCCAGAAAAAGAGTGAAGAAACTGAACAACCAGCTGATTAAGGGCCATATGTGATTGAAGCAACGGAAACAGCTCAAAATAAGGTCTAAATTGGTTCAAACCAAGAGATGCTGCATAGTCTGTCCTGGTTTTTCCGCCCATCCTCAGGATATCACGACCAACCCACAGAAATCCAACTTTCGATCAACCTAGATTCTACGAACTTCCCCGAATTTAGCAAACTAGTCTTCTTTATAAGTCTACGCCACATTCCAATTTTATCTCTCGAAATCAACAGCCGGAAAACGTCGAAAAGCCATCTTTATCTATCATATCTTCATATGCTGATAGTAAAAAGACAAACAAAGACTATAAATCATGGTTCATCCCCAATGACTAATCATCAACAAACAGAAAAACTCATATTGTCGGTGATATATCCAATGGTCACCAGTACATGTATAGCTGTATACATATATAATCATATATATATAATTATATATGCAATTATATATAACTATATGTATATCGCTGTAAAATGGTGATAACTCACGAAATCATCAAACAGCTCAAAGAAACACAGGGTCTGGTTTTATAGCTCCCTAAAATTAATGGACAACCATCAACATCAACCATCAAGTTATCTCCCATGCCCCTTATGTAAAACCCCTCAGATCTACATGATGGTGAACTTTCCTCAAAATCAAAATGGTGCAATCTTCATCTCAATCATCAGGTCATAGATAGTTCTAAAATCTTGAAACATATGAAACATGTGAATTTCACACAGCCTGAGAATTCGGGGTGTCCAGCGAGCGAAAACCGCTCTTTAAGCCAGGCCTGGCCACCAGGCCTTCCTCCCCGTTGCGCCGCTCCAGGCTCGCGGCCAGCAGCGCGCGACGGAGCTCCTCGAACGCCTCAGCGTCGGTGGTCCATGAAAACCTGTCGCTGAAACTCCATGGATTACTGGTTGGTGGTTTTAATCATCTTAAAATCTTTGAAACCACCAAGCAGATTTATGTTCGACCTGTCACTTTCTGAAGCGAACTCGAAACATCGAAGCTCTGAAGCGTTTTTTTTTGGATGGGGAACCATGATGAACCATGGGTAGATGGATAGAACCATCCAATAGGCCGCCCCCAACTCCTTCCACCGTCCCCTCGTCACGTCCCGGCCTCTTGGAGTTGCAGATGTTTCGCCTTGGAGCCTTGCAGCTCTTGACGTTGCGCCTGGCGCAGGCCAATCGGTCATGGGGGGAGACTCCCCAAAAAATGTTGGGAGCTGTTCCAAATCCTTTCGTGAAAAGCTACCTTAATTTCCTTTGTCAACCTGGTTGTTGAATGTTGGTATGGTTGCTGTTCCAAAAATCTATTTCAATCTATTTCACTATTTCAAAAGTTGTAGGGGGTCCATTGCCACACGCATGATTCAAATCCTAGGGCCAAGTTTCCCTGCGCTGGTTGCTGTCAGATGAAGATTGGCTGTGCTAAAGCTAAAACGCGTCATAGTTATAGTTGGCATGCCTTGACAATATTTCCATACTTCTACCCCCAAACCACTTTAAAGCCTTCTACCATCTCATCGAATACAACGCCATCTACCCACCCCCCGAGGTATGTGTTTCAAATTCCAATAAAGGTTGAAAGAGGGCCTAGATAGACGCTTGGACCTATCTGTTGCCCCAGTTCCGTTGATGAAACCCAAAAAAACAAGTAAGAAGAAACGGAAAATCCAAAAGATACAAAAACAATCAAAAGCATGTATATATATAAGACTATATATTTATACTAACTAGATCTAACTAGTTGGGAACGGCGCTGAGAGGAGACTGGTGGTTTTAAGGGGGGTTGCGTGCACTTCCCAATGTATCTGCGCATGCAGCCTTGCACGACTGTTTTTTTCACTTCTCAAAAACTACTTCAACCATGGAAAAATTTCAACGTAACAGGAACATGGACGTTAACATCCCACCCCACCCCACCCCATCATCAAGGTAACATCATCAGTGTAACATTGAACATGAAAGTTAACATCCCACCCCGCCCCACCCCATCATCAACGTAACAACAGCAGCGTAACATGAACATGAACGTTAACAACCCCACCCCACCCCATCATCAACATAACATCATCAGTGTAACATGAACATGAACGTTAACATCCCACCCCATCCCTCCCCATCATCAACGTAACATCGACATCATCAGTGTAACATGAACATGAAGGTTACCCATCCCACCACACCAACCCCACCACTCATCATAACGTCAACAACCAGAAAGCGTAAACATGAAACATGGAACGTTAATCCCACCCAAACCACCCCCATCATCAAAGTAACCCCCACATCATCCTTGTGCTACATGAAACCAGAACGTTAACATCCCCACCCACCCGACCCCCATCATAAAGTAAATCATCAAGCGTAACGTGAACATCAACAGCTAAACATCCACCCCACCGCACCCCATCATCAAGGTGTTTAACATCCTCCAGTCCCTTAAATATACTTGAACATGAACGTAAACCCTCCACCCCCACCCCAGATCAACGGAATCAACATCAGCTTACACAATGAACCACCTTATCGCCCACTTTCCAGTCTAAATAGCACCACATACACCACTACACACCCCCCACCCCATGATCAACATAACATCATCAGTAAAAAAATGAACATGAACGCTAACACCCTACCCCAACCCCACCCCAACCAATCATCAAACAAAAAAAAAAGGAAAACATAACACCCAGGCGCCCTGCAGCGCCCATGGCAACTAGTTAGTATATTCTTCAAAATCTAATGCTAGATAGTGTTCTTAGTCGAAGCACTACCCAGTTCTCACCATCACAGACCTCCACAACCTGGTTCACTCGCTCCACCAGATCCGCCTGCCATGGCCATGGCTGCGAAGGCGAATTTGTCAAGATGATATCATATATAACTTTATACAACCATACTATGGATTGACTATTTATATTTATATATACATTCATGATGAATCGTTCGTAAATAAGTTCTTGACAGATTTTGTCCTCATGAAGCATCCAAGTCTGCGCAATGGTCACTGATTGTTTGCATTTGGAGAACATCCCTGTCATATGTGGGATGGTCTGAAGAATGGGAAAACCCCAAAAATCCCATGGTTTCTCGTCATGCTCCCTTTAGAAAATGACCATGTTGCGGGGTATCCCCCGTTTTGAGCACATACCCGCATTCTGCACAGCCTATTTCTTTGTCTTCCGAGTAGCGTCATTGCTCCCAAATACATTGCTTGAAAATCCCCCCCATCTAAGTCAATTTATAGATAAGTTGTCCCATTTCAAAAAAGCAACAGTAACTTTCGGCACAAATCCTCACAATCATAAGGCCTCCTGGAAATATTAATGGAAATATTTGGAATTTATATATTCATATATGTATATATACGGAAATACATGGAAACACCACGACTTTCCAAGTTACCGTCGTTAGTTCGACCATCTCCAGGAGACTCCGCTCGGACGACCTCGCGTCGCTCCGAGCAGCTTCGGAGCTCGTCCAAAGCCTGGACCCGGAAAATGTGTTCCTCATTCCGTGGAATAGGTCCTGTTTCTATCACCAAACATCTGAGAATCCCATTGTTGTTGGCATCATGAAGTCAACAACAAATCCTACCTGCATCCAATCCAAACATTGGCATATCACTTTAGCACCAAAATACCCCAAAAACCCACTGAGAAAAAACATCAAAGGTGAGGATGAAACATTGAACCCCAACATAAAACCATAACAGGTAACATACCAACATATATGCCCTGAAGCCCCCATTTGTCCATTTTTTCCCCCGATGTCACCATTTTTTGATGCTGCAGCCTCGCGCGTTTGCACAGCTTGCTGCTCCACACGACTCCTGGTGCTCCACGATGGGCTGACGGTTGAAATTTGAGGGTGTGCAAGAAATGAAGTAGGTAGTTTGATCAACACGAACTGGGGATGTCAAACGACATAAATGTGGTTTCTTGCTGCTGTTGGATTGTAGACTTCCTTAGAATCACCTCACTTCGTCACCTTTTGGGAATTGGGTCATAACCCTGCCATGTATAGATGAGATAATCCCAATCAGGCAACCGATTAAGCACGACTACCAATTAGGTACTAACCTTCATAATCCTCCAAGTAGAGGAGTTAATTGGGAATTTCTAGCAAAAAAACATCAAAACTGTGGATGCTCACCAATCTTGTCCAACAGAAAATGTATCAGCAGCCAAGATATGGCTTTGTTTGAAAATAGGATACCCCTAAATCCATTGGTTTATCATCATTTTCCCTATTAAAAGCGACCATTTTGTGGGTATCCCCTGTTTTCAGACCGAGATGTCGCCACCCAATTCGCGGCACCTTAACTCCTCGCGCTCAACCGATTCCTCCCGAAGGGCCGAACGCAAGTCCTGGCGGTGTTCTCTGCAACTCGGAAAGTGGGAAAGGACACAATAAATGAATATGTATATATATATATATATATAAGGACTCAAATCGGGCCGCTGCTTTTTGGCGTTGCAAGACCGAGGTTTTCAAATAAAGTTAAAAGTTACATTTAAAAAACTTGAAAAACTCCGCTTCAAATTGCGTACCAACTTTGAAATTTCAAACTAATTTCTCACAGTCAATTCTCACACCCCTGGGTACCACGGCCAAGCCCGTGAAATACCCAGCCAAAGTGGATTTAGGCCGTCCCTTGTCCGGCCAGGCCCAAGACGACAGGACCCAAACCTTAAAGCACTCGATGTGCTCCTTTTTTCGGTCCCCGATTCCGCTGTTTCTTCTTTGCTTTCCAGGGTGGGGGCGGAGGGCCCTTGAGGCCAAAACTGCAGTATAAAAAGTGACATGCCCTTTTTTCATCCTTAAGCACGGGGGCGTTAGCCCAAGGACTCAAATCGGGCCGCTACTTTTTGGCGTTGCAAGACCGAGGTTTTCAAATAAAGTTAAAAGTTACATTTAAAAAACTTGAAAAACTCCGCTTCAAATTGCGTACCAACTTTGAAATTTCAAACTAATTTCTCACAGTCAATTCTCACACCCCTGGGTACCACGGCCAAGCCCGTGAAATACCCAGCCAAAGTGGATTTAGGCCGTCCCTTGTCCGGCCAGGCCCAAGACGACAGGACCCAAACCTTAAAGCACTCGATGTGCTCCTTTTTTCGGTCCCCGATTCCGCTGTTTCTTCTTTGCTTTCCAAGTCCCCCTGCCCTGCACCCTCTTGGGTGTGGGCTCAAGTTTTGGTAAGGGGGAAGTGAGACTCCGAAGATACTGGTTACGCAAATTACGAGAAAATGGATTCCACACTAACGAGAGTTCAGCCAATACAGCTAGACCTTCATTCACATAGAGCCTAGCCGTCTTGGCGGCTTGCCATCGACCAACCACCGTTAGTCGGTCAAGTGACCCTTGTTGTCGAAAAAGATGGGTAGATCCACCTCTCCTTAAAGAGTAGGGTCGGAAGTCCAAGTGATGGAACTTCAAAGCAGTCAGAGTGTCAGAAAACTGCTTTCGCCATATGTGGGCTGCACCTGTCAACTTTGCGGTGCTTCGCACCTGTGCTTTCCATTGAAAAAGTCTACGACAGACATCCTCCACATAAATAGTGACGGACTCTGCCGCACCCTGACGTTTCCCAGACTTGGTCAGACCAAGCGAGATAACAGCCGGGCCTTTGTTTGAAACAACTGAGACATGAGATGCACAAATGGTGAGAATCTCTCCCGTTCGCAGGAGTCCAAAAAATCCCACCAACAGGGATAAGGCGAATAAATGCTGTTGTTTGAATAGGGAATATCCTACCATTGCTTCCAAAATTTCCAATGGCAAGGGCGGAGCCCTATTCGGAATTTCATTGATGACCCACGTCTTCATCAATCGCCAGCTCTGCGGCAGTTTGCCCTTTGAGTGTGGTTGAGCATCTTGTAATGCCGCCAATACGTTTGACCCAGTAGAACGCCCGGCTCCTGTTGCCCAAAGATGTTCAATGTAATCTGCCATGACCAGGTCTAGGTCATGTGCCGTAGTGGGTAGGATTTGCCCGATCTCTTTGAGATATCTGAAAAAGTCTTGCAAAGCTTGATCATATCGAATCCGTGTAACCGGTTGCACCGTAAGTTGTTTTAAGGTACCCAAACGCTGCCGTGCCTTTGCCCTAGCTTCTGGAGTGGCTCCTTCTAAGTGCCGCTTAGGCATGAGACCACTTTCTTTTTCTGGGATGCCGACTCGGGGCATCCGCAGGGTTTTCCTTGGTGTGGACGTAGGTCCACACTGCTTGAGATTTAGTCGCCAGAAGCAAAGCATTGACACGCAGGAGGGTCCTTCTTAATTTACGGCTGCTGGACCGGCCTCGACTGAGGGCGTGAAGACATACAAGGGAGTCTAATAAATGAACAAATTTTGTGTGGAGGCATTGACGCCTTTCTATGCGCCACTTCAGCGCTGTCAAGGCCGCCCTCATCTCTAACACATTGATATGCTCTGTCACTCCCTTCCAGCTCCACCCACATACTGTCTTCCACTTCCACAGCTTTGCCGGGATCGTGGCACGGATTCGATGATACTTTACATGGTCCTCTGAAGAGCTTTGCAACAAAACGTCATCACCTTTGATGCTGACCTGAGAGAGTAGTTTCTTCACCAATTGATCTGCCTGCCCTTTGACCCTCATACGAGTTTGACTCATGAGGGGTCTCTGCAAGAAACTTTGAAAATCTTTGACACTTCCTGGGGAAGTACGTTGGCTAATTTCCTGTACAGTCAATGAGGGATTTAATCCTAAGACAGCCCCCAACTGGGACAAAAGCCATGCTATTACTCCGACATTCCAGGAGTTGCCCACCAGACTTAATCTGGCGTCATAGTGTTCTTGGGTGCCTCGTTTGGCCTTGGCAAAACAATGCATGGTATATCCTCGTGGGAAACCCATGATCACTTCTCTTTCTTCAATTTGTGGAACTCGCCGATTACCTAGTCTATCCTGGACACAGAAAACATCGCGGTATTGGTAGGGCGGAAAGCGATGTTGATCTGCCCTCCACCTTCCCAGTTCTGTTGGTGTGCACTGTGCCAGCCCTGCGGGCTTGTACCCAGGCGAGGGTCTTGGACGGGACGTGGTGAAAGTAGGGAAGGGCTCGCCACTGACTTTTCTCCACCCTGGCAGGAGGAAAGCATTGGGTTGGACATCTGCCTCCAAAGATATGGTAGCCCTTCCGTTCTGAGTTTTCACCAGGCGGGCGCCATCTCCTTCTCTGAGTTCCCAATCTACCCAATAAAGGCGCGGACGCCGTGCCAGGGAAAGACCCACAGCATCAATACTCCAAGGGTCCTCCCCAAAATCAGCGGACATCACTGATTCATCCTCAGCGCTCATGGATGCTACTGACTCCATTAGGCTCCTAACCTGCGCACAAGGAAAGCAGCTTCTGACCAATTCTCGGATCCTTGACACGTGCACGAACAGCGAACTTCGCGCATCTTTCAGGGCTCCTTTCTTGCTGGCGTTCAAGCCACTCACGCCTTGGCATGGTGGCCCCGCACCGATCAAGACTAAGCCCACCTGAGAAAAACGTGAGGCCCATTCTAAGACCATGGCCCTATCGACCTCACTCACATCAGCAACCTTGATCGACTGCGGGTACTTGGACTCGACCACTCTTTGCGCAGCTTCTGACATTTCTACGCTCACGTGGCCCAAAACATGCCACCCAACAGCATCAGCAGCAACCCGCAAGGCGCCAATACCATCAAATAGCCCAATTGTCAAAACCCCCGTGACATCGGCTGGCTCGACAATGTCACCCCGAACTGCGCAGTTACTGGCCACGCAACCCGCATGAGTAAGCCCTGTACTTACCGTGACACCCCCTCCCGTTGACGACGCATCACTAGCCGTGACGCAGGAAGAGATGCCACACCTAAAGTCCATGACGACAAGGGGTGCTAGGCCAATGAAACGTGCCACCTCCTCTTTGACCTCGTAGGGGATGGGCAGCTTAATGCATGGAGGGTATCCTTCGAAGCTAGTGATAAACCGCCACACCGCGTTCAGGGCTCCTAACAAGGGCCGCCTGAACATAGTGAAATAGACAAAACCACCCCCCACGACCTGCACTTGCTTCTGCGTGCACACATTCTGCTGCAGCAACAATTTAGCAAGCGCCAGATATTTGACCACCTTCTCGGGCTTTGGGAAGGCAATACCACGGCTTCCATCCACAATGGCCCCTTGCACCTCGGCTTTCAGTTGTGATGCAACCCCTTTCTTTGGATGGCGTGGGATACCCCACTTGGCGTACTCTTCGCGCAACCCTTCAACCAACGGTGAAACCTGGCCTTGAATGGCCTGAGCAGTCTTCTTTGAAACTCGTTTGAGTTCGTCAAAATTGTCTAAATAAATTCTAAAAAACGGATTTGCAGTGGTGAAACCTTTATCCTTACGGAGCTCGGCCTCGCTTCCCTGAGGCACTCGCGGAAGGGTTTGTCGGATCACAAATCTATGGATGTGCTGTGCCAGGGCCACAGAATTTTTGAATCCCATGGGAAGGACGGCACTGCAGGGGTACCAGTTTCCCGGTCTGTCACCCCTCAAACTCTGTGGAAGGGGGCGATTAAATGCCATGAAACGCTGCCACTGTCGCGGTATTTTGAAGATGTAGAAAAAACATCTTACATCCTCGCTCGAGACAATGAGGTTTTCACTGGGCATTAAACAAAGAGGTGTCATGCCCGCCCAAGTGGGCAAAGTTGCTACATCACCCTCCAAGCTTCTACAGACCTGATTAATTGGCACTAAATTCATTATGATCCTCATGACTTCAAACTGGTTCTCGTATTCTCCTTTGGAGACTCCAAAAAGCCCATTTAGAATGGGTTTCCCGTGCACCTTATAGAGGTCATCTTCATGGACCTTGTCGAAAATTCCCAGCTCTAACAGACCCCTACAAAAGCGCTCCCACCCTTCGGGAGGAACCAACACTCGTGGTGGTTTGGTATACACTTGATCCTCCTCTGGCAGGAGGTAGGTCTCGAAATTCTTGACATAGTGAAGACAGCCATGCTCCACCACGTTTTCCAACTGAACCCCTCCCACTTCTTTCGGGAGTGCTGGTGCCACATTTTCCCACACCATGGACTGAGCTGTCATTATTTCTTCTCCCTTGTAGTCAATCCCTCTACATCTAAAGAAATCAGCCCAGGTTACTTCTGGGACCGTTTCCTCCCACTCAAAAACTCGCCGGGAGTCAGCTAATAGTTCCTCCAGGATTCTCTTTTGGAATTTGGTGGGAGACTCGTCATTCCAAACCGCCTCACCATTCAAAGAGTTGAGAGAGACTACCAAACACCGTAGGATAGACAGAGGACCAGGGGGGCACAGGGGGAAAACCTGGCTTAGGCAGTAAGAGGACGTGGGCAGAGGATAAACTCGGCCCGTGGGCTTGGTCTTGCAATGCCTATCTACGAAAAAGTCCAATCTACCCTCCAGCCAGGTATATATATCTCCCACATGTCCCACCGGTTCCCCCGTAACTCGCTGTTCTTTTTCCGCATCCACTCGGCCCAAGCCTAAGCGGTCCAAAGCTTCAGTCTCACCAGCGGCGCACTTGCTGGCAGCCAAGGTTGTAGTGAAACCAGGAGAGATGGCAGTCTCCCCCTCATGCATGCTACAGGCTTCTACCGGGAGCTCCCTTTTGTCTCCCCAGCTACGAATTTGGCCACCATCGAAGACTTTTTCTGTGCTGCTTGATTTCCTCTGCGCGCCCTGACTTGATTCCTCTTGCCACTCTTTTGCAACCTCCTCACGCCGGCTATCTTCTTCCATTCTTACCTCTGGCGTCTCGCCTGTCTCCCAAGGACTGCTTACTCCCACGGTCAGGAGCTCTTCTTCCCTTCCTCCTTGTTCTTTCCTCCTTTGCCTTTCTCTCGGCCCTTGTCTTTGTCCTTGGTCTTTGTCTTGCCCTTGCCTTTCTCCCAGCTCGCGGTCTGGCCTTTCGTCTGCCCGTCTAGCCGAGCTTCCTTTTGCGCCACCTGCAGCTCGGCCCTCGAGGCCATGCTGGCCTCCAGTTGTGGGACCACTTCGATTTTTTGGGAAGTGGCCCACGGCTGTCCTGCAATGGTCAGCTCCAGGCTCTTGAGGCGCTGATTCAGCGCATCGGCGCACTCGGCTGCGCGCCCCAACAGGAGCAAGTCGAGGCAGTGGGCCAGGCTTACTGCCTCTCTCAGGATGCCTCCTGAGGAGCGCGGGGCTATAAAACTCCTCACATATTGCGAGGCTATGGGAGGAAGTGCCTCGGTGTCCATCGCCCACGTTGAGCCGGAGGCCTGGAGTACATACCCCTTCATGTACTGTAGCGACTCCTCTGTCAGCACCCCGGGGGCCACCTCGGCCAAGCGCTGAACCTTGTTCCTGTCTTCCAGGAGCCCAAGACTCCCGTCCACGCTGCTTGACGAACTTGAGCTTTGACTTGAGGAGGAAGATGAGGTTTTTGATTTTTTGAGCTTTCTCTTTGCCTTCTTTTTTACTCTTCGCCTTATTTTGGCGTCTGGGTCGAGGCCGGTCCCGCCAAAGAGATCCTGCGGGTGTTTCTTTGCCACGGCCTTGCCCCCAATCTTCTTCAGCCTTTCTCTCCTTTCTTTCTTCTTGGCCTTTGTTTTCTCGATCTTTTTCTTCTTGTCCTCCCTCGCTCGGGAGACGGACCTTTCCTCGCCCTCCTGGCCAGGTCTCTCCTGGCGTCGCTCCCATTCTTCCTGCTTCCTCCTCAGCTCCCGATTCACGTCGTCTTCTTTTAGATTCTCTTCCCATGTCTTTGGCTGATCTCCCACCACTTGCTTGAAACGGGAGAGATGAACTAAATCCTGGTTGCTCCTTTTCTGGTCACACCCGGCTCCACACAAATGAGCCCTAATCACCGGAGGGTGAATGCCCGAGGCGTACTTCAGGAGCTCCTCAGTGCTCGTCCCTGTCAGCGTAAGAACGAGCTCAGCTCCGTTGTCCTCAAGCA
Organism: Cladocopium goreaui; assembly: GCA_947184155.2. Lineage (NCBI taxonomy): Eukaryota > Dinophyceae > Suessiales > Symbiodiniaceae > Cladocopium > Cladocopium goreaui. Next base: position 65,901 of record CAMXCT020004613.1, on the reverse strand, counting down.
CCACCTTGTCTACCTTCCCAGCGAACTCACAGGGCGCCTCGAAGTATGTTGCCTGGGTGGACTTCAACCAGCTGCCGCTCCCAAACAAACCAGGAGCAAACTCTGTCGACAGGAGCTCCTCCCCTCTGCTCCACCTATCTGCTGCGCTCCCCCGAGCCTCTCTGACGGGAGCCTCGGCCGCTGGCCGCCTCAGGGCTGCCTTTGCTGCCGCTGGCCGCCTCACTCTCCTCATCCACGGGCCTCCCTGGCCAGTCGCGCTGCTTTCCTCTGGGGATCCGTACCGTGCAGGCGTATATCTTCACGCCTGTTCCTCCTCTTGGCACCCTTAGATCCTCCCCAATACCTCACCGGTGCTCCCCAAAAATAGGGGTGGAATTGGCCAGGAGGCGGCCCAACTGGGGGGCCTTGTCTAAAAGGTGGGGGCCCCACGGGTTCGGGAGGACGCTCGCTCCCACGCCTCCTAATGGGGCTGTCTGACCTCCCTACTCTATGCTCTCCCCTGCTTCTCCGGGAGGCCCTCACGGAACGTCTCTCCTCTCGCCGTCGGCTTCTCGATCTACGCCGTGACCTCTCCCTCTCTCGGGAGACACCCTTGTCCAACCTTCGTCCTCTGCTGTCTGACCTTCTAGATGGTCTCTCACGCCCAGAGGAGGCCGGTGTGGCCTTATCTGACCTCCGTCTCCCTCTCTCTCGGGAGCTTGCCTTTTCCTCTCCTCTGGAAGACCTTGCCGGGCTTTGCTTGGAAGGCTTCTTGCTCTTCTTGTCTTTCTTTGCCTTTTTGTCCTTCTTTGTTTTCTCTTTCTTCTCAATGTCAGGGGTTGCTTGTTCTCTGTTCGGGAGCTCTTTATCTCCCACCTCTGCTTTGGCCGGTTCTGTCTCAGCTAAGGGAGGGGGCAGAGTAGGTGCAGCTTTGGAAGTGGCGTGATTTGGTCCTGTAGCGTCCTCCCCTGTCTCTGTCTTGACTGGTGTAACGGGAGGCGCAGCCGCAGCGCCCTCCTCAACCCCCGGGGGGCGCGTACCCGGAGTTGACAGGGAAGGCCCTGGCTCGGCTGTCTCCCCACGGACGGGAGTTGCGTCTGCTGCCACAGGCGCCGCTCCCACTTGAAATCCCTCGGCCGCGTCCAGGAGCTCAGTGTACAGCTCCCGCAGCCTCCTCAACGCAAAACACTGAAAGGCCTCAGTGGTGAGAGGACGGCACAGGAGTATCCCGATCCGCCTCCACGTATGACACACGGGACAGGAGCACCCAACCGCAGGGTGCTCCACACTCATCCCTTGAGGCCAAAACTGCAGTATAAAAAGTGACATGCCCTTTTTTCATCCTTAAGCACGGGGGCGTTAGCCCATATATATTATACATATATCATATATATATATATTATATTAATCATATACAGTATATAATAGCTCCAACACTCAGGATCCCCAAAGTGTCCTACGATTACTTTGGGAAAATATTTAAAGAATCACAGGCCCAGAAGATCTGATCGCAGCGCAGCTTCAGAGCGCAGGCCTTCAGAAATGTCCGATGTCGGTGGCACTGGCAGGTGTCCTCCGCGAAAGTTTCCAGAGCTTCAAGTTTCAACAGAAGAAGTTGTAGATGCATCGGGAAGGTCAACCTTGGCTCAGACTGGAAGTTGGCTACAATGGTTGACCGTAGTTGTAACATGTTCACCGGAAGGAACGGCCCATGGATCACATATCCACAGAAAGGCCCATAGTCAGTTGGTCGGCCAACCGACCATCTTAGCAGCAAAACCCTTGGAGAATAAGGCCGAGAAATGTCCAAAGGGTCTCAAATCCAAATAGAAACAACTAAGGTTCCTCACGCAGTCTTCACAAACATCACTTATTGGGAGTCAACGACCATTTAACCACCAAAAAGTGTAACTAACTCCTCACACCAAAGATGTGCAAATGTGAAGATTTCCAAACAGTCCTGGACCAGGTAAAACAACAACAGGAGAAGAGTGACAGAGTCGTAAGGCACCCATCCCAAATAGCACTCAATCAATAATCATCATCCATCCCGCATGCCATTCGTGGGGATGAAAGATAAGAACATGTTTCAAACCCCCACCATTGACCTCATCTCTGGAAAAGATTGCTTACATTATTGCAAGTACCACGAAATGCTTCCAGCCACCACGTTGGGTTGCTCATACCCCCCCACGTGTCGTTGGTCAAAAAATCCCCGTGCCTCTGCTTGCTGTTGATTATACCCTCTGGTAAACCAACATAGCTACGGTAAATCACCATTTTTTTAATGTAAATCAAAGATCAATTGCCAGTTTCCATATGTTTCATTATATTTCCATAGCTGTGTCATTTGACAAATTACCAGAGGCTACCCCCCAAACTTCTCTGGTTGGTGGTTTCAACCCCTATAACAAATATTAGTCAGTTGGGATGATTATTTCCAATATATGGGAAAATAAAAAATGTTCCAAACCACCAATCAGTTCTGCTAAAAGGCTGATCTTGGTCTGACAACAGTTGGGCATCGCAAAAGAGCCGCTGGCAGAAGCGCGTACATTGCAGGCGACCCGCCAGATGTTGCTTCAGCGCCTCCCACGGAAACCAAGGCTCCAAGAAAATGAAAGATTCCAAGATCTTCAGTTTTTCAAGGGAGGCAAGTCATAGAGATGTCCAAAATATATTAAATATATGTTTGTGGCCAGCTTGTAACCAGCTTGAAAGCCTGATGTTTGATGGCATCAAAGCCCAACCACCATCCAAAACCTGCCCCGAATCCCAGCAACTGCCACCTTGACCGTGCTGCCGCGCGTCTCAGCCAGCAGCCCAAATTCTGCAGCGTCCAGTGTGGCAATCACTTCGCCCGAGGCCGCAGAGGAAATTTGAAGCATGGCACTGAGTTGCTGAAGCTGCTGAAGCTGCTGAGCTGAGCTCCCAGAAAGTTTCTATCACAACATGTTCGCAGATATTCATGGTGATTGTAATCGGGATATACCCCCAAATCCATCCAAATAATGCTGTGCTTGTTCCTTTCTTCAGTAACTTCACCCAAAAACAAGCAGAGACCCTAATGCAACCCTGGTGGAATCACTAACCGTGTGCGTGTCTTGTGGCGACCTAAAAATGAGACTCCAACGGTTCCACGGATGGCTGGTGATGGTTTTTGCTGGTAAATGATTTTGAGCCATAGCGGATCTTATCGGCAAAGATCAAGAAATACTCAAGAGCATCTCTGATTCTCTGATCATCTCTGGTCTAGTTGGTCAAAGTTGAAACAGAAGGCCGAACCAATCCATGTTGGTGATTCTTGCATCCAATTTTGAGGGTCTCTAAGTTTGAGTTGAGCCCCCAAATGAGACAAGCTTTCCTGGAGACGAAGAGGATCTCGGGGGATCATGGGAAGTGGCTCAAAACCTGTCCCCACAAAAAAGAATGTCCATCTCCCCTCTGGTAAACTAGCACAACTCAGGAAAATCACCATTCTAAATAGGTACATCATCTATAAATGGACCATTTTCCATAGCAAAAAGTTAGAAATGACGGGCCCGTCGGGTTGTCAAAAAGTCTGGGCGCTGCGAGGCTATCCCCCCGGTCCTCATTCTCAGGTGCATGGTCTTGCCTTAGCGACACTTGCGAGGCCGCCGCCAGGATTTACTTCTGGAGCAGCTCAGTCTGCAAAAACGTGATCAAAAATCAGCCGCAGCAAGTCAGGTGACAAACCACTGGCCCACTGGTCGTCCGAAGTCGTCCAATTTCCACAGATTACTCCTCCGTTGGAAAAATACCGGGATGGATGATTTGAGTTCCAGAAAAAAAACCTTACGGCCCTGGCTGGTTTGCAGGATGATGTAGGCCGCAAAGGGGTTGATGATGTTGCCATGCACGTTCTGGACCTGAGCAATCGGAAGAATTGATAGCAGGTATAGAATGGGATACACTGGGATATATTATGTAAAATAATATGTGTATAATATACATATATAATCATATATATATATATGTACACATAAATTATGTCTATAATACATTTTAAATATATATATATTATATTGTATAACCAAATTTTAATATTTATACATATTATATTCAACAATGTGATTTGGGTGTGTCCAGAAATGGTGGATTTGGCCTCAATCTATTGTCATTTTCATGGATTTTGGGGTAGCCTATTTTCATACCAAAGTAGCACCTGTCTAAAGTATTCAAAAGTGGGGAGACCTCCGACCTCCGATCCCTTTTTCCTACTTTGGACATGGAAGTTCTCAAGATCATTCCATTGATTCCGAATATCCTTCCAAGAACTTCGATTCATGCACTAGTTTGCGAGATTTGGTGATACTGATACCAGCAATTTTTTCAACAAGACATCCGAGACGAGCTGCGGAAAAAAATGTGAGCGTACTTTTATATTAAAGTATGTGCAGCAGTCTCGGGGAGCCGTTGAATCGTTGGATAGTTGGCTTTTCGACCAAAGACAGACCCTGGTGCAAATCTCCAGCAAAAGCTAGGCCGAGCGACAAACCTTTTTGAATACCCCAAAACTGGAGAAACAAAAACAGACGTATTAACTCACCATTTTTTTACATAAGTACATGCTTAGGTACCATGTATTTTTCTGTCTATGCATGGATTCATGGATTCTACCGCATGAGGGAAGATCTGATGAATCCCATGGTGTTTACCGTCAAGTGTGACAGTTCCATGCAAATTGACCATTTCAAATGGTGGTTTCCTGCAAACATTTCCTTCATCCAGTTTGGCTTGTCTGAAAATTATGGGCAAAAACCATTCCATCACATTGTTTGAAGCCACCTTTTCCCTCTCAAAAGGGAAATTTTAATGGGCCATACCCCATGGCTTAAACCCCTGTGTGTGTGTGATAGTTAAGTCGTGTTAAGTCCTTCTTTCTCGATGGTCAAATCTATTTCTAGGAAAATTCGTATCATATTTTTAATTGTGTATATATATATATGGATATATATATATATATGGATATGTGTATATATATATATATGTATACATATACATACATATACATACATATACATACATATACATACACATACATACATATACATACATATACATACATATACATACATATACATACATATACATACATATACATACATATACATACATACATATACATACATATACATACATACATATACATACATTTACATACATATACATACACACATACATACATACATACATACATACATACATACATACATACATACATAATTACATTGCATTACATTACATTACATTACATACATATATACATATATACATATATACACATATACACATTTACATATATACATATATACATATATACATATATACATACATATATATACATATATACATATATACATATATACATAAACACATATACACATATATACATATATACATATATACCAATATATATATATACATATATATATATATACATATACATATATATATATATACATATATACATATATACATATATACATATATACATATATACATGTATACATATATACATATATACATATATACATATATACATATATATACATATATACATACATACATATATACATATATACATATATATACATATATACATACATATATATATACATATAAATATATATACATATATACATGTATACATAAACACCTATACACATATATACATATATACATATATACATATGTACATATATACATATATACATATACATATATATATATATTTACATAAACGCATAAAACATGTATACATATATACATAAACACATAAACACATAAACACATAAACACATATATACATATATACATAAATACATACATACATTACATTACATTACATTACATTACATATATACATATATTACATACATACATATATACATTTATACATATATGCATATTTACATATATACATATATACATATATACATATATACATATATACATATATATATATACATATATACATATATACATAAACACATATACACATATATACATATATACATATATACCAATATATATATATACATATATATATACATATACATATATATATATATATACATATATACATATATACATATATACATATATACATATATACATATATACATATATACATATATACATTTATACATATATACATATATACATATATACATATATACACATATACATATATACATAGACACATATACACATATACACATATACACATATACACATATACACATATACACATATATATATATATATACACCCATATATACACCCACAAAAATGGCTGGTATATTCCCATGCATATACCCATTATATACCCGTAGGAACAGCTCATTTTCAGAGGCTCCGGGCCCATTTCACCTTCTCGTGAAGTGCTTGGTCCTTGCTGATCACGGCACCTGTCGCCACCGGGGATGCCCGTGGGGGGGATCGAATGCTCACAATAAAAATTGATCATAGACATACACACATATACGTTATAATTATATATGTATATGCCTACATATATATATATATAATTATATGTCTATATATACATACAACTATATATATACATATGTAGGCATATATTTTTATATAATTTCTGAATATATATGTGTATATATATATTAAGCTACAGTATAACCAACGGTTCTTGTATATTTTTCAAAGGTCCTGAAAATAGTGGTCATGATGTTGCACCGATTCACGCCAATGGTGTCGCCTCCCGTCATGATGTTGTGCCCCTCGTAGTACTTGGTCAAGCTCTGAATCACCATGTCTGCACCCCAGTCCAGCGGACGACAGATCACCTTCCCGAGAAATGCTTGGTGAAAGGGCGGGCTTAATGCATGGGCTGAATATGGGCTTAACCATGCTTACAATGATAGAAAATGATAGAAATAGATTATAACTTACAACATTCATTTTAAATGCTGAAAGGCACATTTGAAGCACTCATCCAACAATTAGGATTGGCTCAAAATCACTGACTGCACGAAATTACATTGTTGAATATTTAAAGCGACCATCTTTTATGGGTCCATTGGCCCAAAGAAATACTGTATTAGGCCACGACCAATTCTTCGGAATCTGAAACAAACATCGGAAACAAACACCTATAAGTCTTTAAGCAATTGTTGAAACATTCGAAACAACCATCTGAGGTCTGTCACAATCACTTCCAGTAACATCAAATACGCCTCTAGAAACCATGGTTTCGTACTGGATCTATTCATTCTGGGGGCCCGCTTTGGGAGGTTGCATCTTCCACGTCGTTTCAGCATCTTGGGTGCGGACAGGTGTTGCAAAGGTCGCATCAACCACATGCTTTGCGCCTGCGTCCTGCTGGAGCTCTCAGCTGACGCAGGGAGTTTACCCTCTGGTAAACTAACAGTTTGCTATTGAGAATGGTCATTTATAGTTGATTTACCCATTAAAAATTGTGATTTTCCATAGCTATGTTAGTTTACCAGAGGGTATCCATTTTAAAGAACCCAAATAGCAATAAAAAGGAATTCACTGTGTTTAGCGATGAATCTGATATTTTTCAAGAAAAATGAATAGCAGCATCTGGATGGTGGTTACTGTAACACAACCTTCAGCTCTGAAGTCATATGCGGGCCACACGCCTTGCAAGCCTTTTCTCAAAGGAGATATCAAGAAGGCCACAATTGAATATAGTAATGTAGGTAAAACAAGAATAAACCACCCATTTGGGAATGGTTTTACCCACATTACTACATTTAATCCTGGTTGACTCTTTTTCAAAGCAGGGTAAGCATGAAGATCCGTGTTTTGCACAGAGTAAGGGAGAAGTGTGGCTGTTACAAGGCCCCGGAAATCGCATTTGGAACTAGTTTTAAAAAATGGTGATGGATCATGTTTCCCCATTTCAGCCGGTCTTGGGTTCTATACCATGTCACAGTTGAGGACCGTATACCCTCATTTTACCCCCTCATCGTGATATGTAAATATACATACACATAAATACGTATGAGTGTAGGTATGTATGTATGTAATGGAATGGAATGGAATGGAATGGAATGGAATGGAATGTAATGGAATGTAATGTAATGGAATGGAATGTAATGGAATGTAATGGAATGTAATGTAATGTATGTATGTATATGTGTGTATGTATGTATGTATGTATGTATGTATGTATGTATGTATGTAGGTAGGTAGGTAGGCAGGTAGGTAGGTATTTATTTATTTACTTATTTATTTATTTATTTAAAAAAAAAACTGATACATATGCTAACATACATGTACACATACATACAATTACATGTAGGTGTGCCTGTATATCAACGGCGGTTCACGGCCTTGGCGATCTTGGAGACAGCCTCGATGTCGGTCAAAGACCTCGGCACTTCCCGAGGATGAGATCCTAAAAGAGGTAGCCTCACCCTGGTAAACGTGGAACCCCCATGAAAACCCATGGTATAGAAATGGTGGATTTTCTACATCTATCTTACGTAGTTTACTGGTGGGTACTTTGCAGTTTGCTATGGAAAATAGTCCGTTTATAGATGATAAAAATGATGATTTGCAGATGAAACATGGTGACTTCCCATAGCTACGCTGAATAACCAGACGGCAGATATGCCACCACCATGTCATGTACGTATCCATACTTCACTGTGTCATGTCATACATCTATATTTTTACATATATATATATATACACATTTGTTTTATAAGTATGCATGCATATTATCACAACAATACATCTAGATTATGTATATATACCTTTCAAGACACCAGATTTTTCATAGGGGGTTCGCCGCCATCCAGCCAAGGAACAAGACAGGGTTTGCAGGGGTCTCACTGAAGACCAGCTTGGTGTTAGGCTTCATGGCCTAGTTTTGATTGGAAAATCTGACCCAAAATGTTTCGAATACACATGGAAAAATCAAAGAAATGATGGAATGACCCCATGATTATTGATAATTGACGATTGGAATGAAAAATTGTGTTGTGGATGAAAATGACCCCATTATCCTTGATTACGATGATACTGGAACGGCCCGAATTTGTTTCTGAATCATTGATCACCAGATTTTGCGATGATGATGATGATGATGATGATGAAGATGATGATGATGATGACGATGATGATGGTGATGATGATGATGATTCGATGATTCGATGATTCGATGGTGATGATGATGATGATGATGACGATGATGATGATGCTGATGATGATGATGATGATGATGGTGGTGATGATGATGATGCTGATGGTGATGGTAAAGGTGATGATGATGATGATGATGATGATAATAATGCTGATGGTGATGATGATGAGGAGGAGGATGAGAATAATGGCCGAAGGGAGTTTAGAAGTCAAACTTCCGACAATATGGACAGATGGAAACGCAGAGGTGGGAAAAGTCAGAGAAGAGAACAGAAGAAGAGAGAAGATCAGAGAAGAGAAAGAGTCAGAAGAAGGAAGATGCACGTGCCGGAAAAGGTAGAAAAGTCGCGAAACATTGTTTTTCCAATGATTTGTGGCTCCGGAAGGTCGAAAAGTAGGCTGGCTAAAGCGGCGGGTGCGGAGCCATCTGGCTAGATGCGGGATAAAAAATTACACGCCGTTGTAGCGCGAAGCACATTTGGAAGTCAAAATGTAGAAAGCACCTCAGCCTCGGACCATTTTTGGAAGTTGAGATGTCGAAAAGTGCACGCCATTGTGGCGCGAAGCACATTTCCAAGTCAAAATGCTAAAAACACCACATGTTCGGACCACCTTTGGACGTTCAGATGCTGTTTCGCGTGGCAGGCGCAAGGGATTCTGCACCTTGTCAAAAGTGAGTAAAACGTGAGGGTTTTGTAGCAGTTTCAAAAGCGCTCGGCAGGCGTGGGACATTTGAAGAGATGCATTTCGCGTGGCAGGCGCAATACAAGAGACATGTTCATTAACCCAGCTTTGCAACCCAACAGCATACCTGAATCTTCCACCTACGTCTTTTTTCAGACCCTGTGCCAAAGTCCTGTTTTTTCAGTACCCAGAAAACTTTTCAGGACCTACTCTCAAATTCAGGACCTGGCCATTTTTGGGGTATCAATGGTAATGGCAATCATTGGGTGCAAACATGTGAAACCAACATTTGGTGGATATTCAAGCCATTGGCATTGATCCACGCAAATAAAAGCACTCCCAGCCCAAACTCATGGCAAGGCAGGATCAGAATATAGTATATTCCAGAAAGTATGTCAGAATAGATGCCAGATAGGATGCCAGAAAGAATGTCAAATAGAATCTCAGAAAAGAATGTAAGATAGTATGTCAGAACATATATGCCACATATACGTCCAGATGATATGTCAGAAACTATGTCAGAATAGTGTGTCAGGGTGGGGATCACTCTTAGTAAGGCAATTTTGAAAATATATTTCAGGTTCGGAATTTTCAAACTGTTGTCCTTCAGGCGCCGAAGCTCCCGTTGAAGGTCAGCATCGCCCCATGTCAACTGGTCCAGTCCCACTTCCATTTCAACAAGTCCAACTTCATCGATTAGGGTGTTGGTTGAATGGACTTGGGACTCTAGCTGGCACGGCATCCCTTGTAACCCTGTAGACACTGTAGTGGGCAAAAAGATTGTAACACACAGAATCAGCATCATTTTGATCAGGCATTCTTTTTGCTAGTCCTTTCTCCCTATTACGAAAAATACCCCCAAATGACAAAAACTAGGTGCGATTTCCAATTTTGGGAAATGTCAAATTGGTTAATCTGATTTTTAATTGATCCCCTTGAGGAAACAATTTTAAAAATGAAGGTACCATGTGAGGGTTTCACCCCCAAAGAATAAAAAACTAGTCAACACCGGGGTGTCTTTTATTGGGGTCCGTCCTTTAAAATCGTCAATTTTAGTTTTTTTTAATTCAGGTGTTGGTGTTTTATTTGATACTAGGCGAAAGCTTCGAAATCCTATTCTTGGCAGTATTCTATTTAAAGATTATTTTCATGGATTTTGAAATTAGAAACAAAAAACGGTTTAATCCCTTCCCCCTGTTGCTAAACAGTCGCCCCTTCACCCACCCACCCAAATAACAAACACCTGGAGGAGTTTTTAGTATTGGGGGGGTCTTTAGTATTAGGGTACGAAGCTTCCCCCTAATACTGATTTAAAAAAAAACACACACACACACACATATATATATATATACACATATTTCTATTTCAAAATCGATCAGATTTCTTTCTTTTTAAATCCAATTAAAATATCGCAAACAAGTGGGTTCCGAAGCTTAATATCAAATAAAAACCCCCAACATAAAAAACTATGTATGTTTTTCTATTTCGAAATCGATTAGATTTCCTTTTAAAAATTAAATAAAAAATTGCCAAAAAATTCTATGTCGAAGCTTTTCCCTTATATTAAACCCTAATATAATTTTGTTTTTTTTTCCTGCTTCAAAATCGATTAGATTTCCTTTTGAAATCTAATGAAAAAAAACAAAAAATTGATTTTGAAGCTTTCCCCTAATATCAAATTAAAATCCAATTATTAAAATATGTTCAAAAATTGGATTTCGATGCTTCCCCTAATCTTGCATGAAAAATTCCAATATAAAAAACTAAATTTGTTCTATTTCAGAATCGATTAGATTTCCTTGTAAATTCAAATTAAGATATTGCCAGAAATTGGATTTCGAAGCTTTCCCCTCATATTAAACCCTCATATCAAAGACTATTTTTTCTATATCAAAATTCATTAGATTTCCTTTTGAAATCTAATTAGAATATGGTCAAAAATTGGATTTTGAAGTTTTCCCCTAATATTACATTAAAAAACCCTAATATAAAATATTATTTTTTCTTTTTTGAAATCGATTCGATTTCCTTTTAAATTGTAGTAACAAAAATAAAAACAAAAACCGGATTTCGAAATGTTTCCTCTAATATTAAATTACCAGCCCTAATATATTTAAGAAAATAAACTGTTTCAAAATCGATTAGTTTTCTGTTTAACATATAATTAAGATATTGCTAAAAATTGGATTTCGAAGTTTTCCCCTAAGATTAAATTAAAAACACTAATAAAAAAAACTATGTTTTTTCGATTTCAAGAATCGATTAGATTTCCTTTTGACATCCAGCAAAAATATTGCCAGGAAATGCCAAAAAGTGGATTTCGAAATTTTCCCCCAATATTATATAAACGTTGTAATATAAAATACTTATTTTTTCGACCTTAAAAGACCCTAGTTTAAAAAATCACCGGGGCTGACTAGTTTTTATTTTTTGGTGGTGAAATCCTGAAATGGGACCTTCATGTTTAATTTGTTTTTGAAAAGGTATCAATTAAAAGTCAAACTGGCCAGCCTGAAATTTCCCAAAATTTAACGCGGACCCTAGTAAAAGGAATCAATGTAATATTTTAGTATTTAGGGTACGTTTAGTAAAAGGAGGTGGGGATTAGTAAGGTTTTCAATTTAATATAAGGGGAAGCTTCGAAATCCAATTTGGCAAGATTTGAGTTAGATTTTGAATAGGAATTCAATCGGTTTTGAAATATAAAGTTCATTTTTTTAAACGAATGTTTTCAATTTAATGTCAGGGGGAAGCTTCGGAATCCAATTTTGGCAATATTTTAGTTAGATGTTATTTAAAAAATGTTTTCCAATTTAGTTTTTTTTAACCAAGGGGGAAGTTTCGCACCCTCATACTAAATACCCACTAAATACAAAAAACTATTCCGTGTGTTCATTATTGGGTGGGGAGGGGCAGACGGTTTATTATGACGCAGGGATTGGTCAGGCATCACTTGCTGGAATTATTGGATTCTTTTGGGATGATTGGTATGATGTTTAGTCAGGCATGGTTCCCTTCAGTCATGCACGATTTTTGCAAAAATCCTATTTAGGCACGACCCCAAAATCCCAGCCCGGCAAATTCCGGCCCGGGCCCGGCAAATTCCGGCCCGCGCCCTGCAAATTCCGGCCCTGCGTTTTTCCAAGTAAATCAGGTATTAAGTCAGGTGTAGTTACCTTTTAAGTCATTAAGGCTAGTCAGGCATGGTTCCAGTGGGTACCTTTTAATTGTGAAGGCTAGTCAGGCATGGTTCCCTGAATTCAGGGGCATGGGTACCTTTTAATTATGAAGGCTAGTCAGGCATGGGTTCTGTTAAGTCAGGCGTGGGTGGGTACCTCTTAATTATGAAGGCTAGTCAGGCATGGTTCCCTTAAGTCGGGTGTGGTTACGCTTTAAGTCATGAAGGCTAGTCAGGCATGGGTACCTTTTAAGTGATGAAATCTGAATCAGGCGGAGCTCCTATTCTAAATGTGTTAAATCCAATTGTTCAGTGTGGAAAATCGATTTTTTGGCTGGTCTACGGGCAAACCCTGTGTCTTCCAATACCATAGCGTGCTGATGTCGCTTGCCTGCATAATAGTTAAGGCCAAAGCTTAGGTCATCAGTGTGATCCTGAAATGGCGCCACGACCAAGAAGATGACATGTGTAAAATGGGCCCTGGATTAACAAAGGCTGACTAATGAATTTGGAGGATGCCACTAAAGTATGACATGTAATCACTTTTGAGGAGCACTCTATGGCACGCAGCGCGCGCAGCCTGCTTTACGGTTTAGCGTTTGAAAGTTTTAGGCTTTGCCTCTATGGCACGCAGCGTTTGAAAGTTTAACCGTTTACCTCTATGGCAGGCTGTGCGCGCAGTACGCGTTACGGTTTAAAGTTTGAAAGTTTTAGGGTTTATGTGTGTGGCACGCAGTGCGTGCAGCGCGCATTAGGGTTTAGGGTTTGGAAGTTTTATAGTTTATTTTATTGCATGCAGCGTGCACAGCGTGGGTTGAACTTTAGGGTTTCGAAGTTTTAGGGTTAACCTCCATGACACGCTGGTTTAGGGTTTGGAGATCTTAAGGGGTACTTCTATGGCACACAGCGCGCGCAGCGCGCGTTAGGGTTTAGGGTTTAGGGTTTGGAAATTTTAGGGTTTACCTCTATGACACGAGAGTTTCAGGTTTGAAGATTTTAGGGTTTATTTCTATTGCACAAAGCGCGCGCAGCGCGCATTAGTGTTTAGGGTTTGAAGGTTTTAGGGTTTATCTCTGGCACGCAGCGCGCACAGCACGCATTAGGGTTTAGGGTTTGGAAGTTTTAGGGTTTATTTTATTGCATGCAGCGCGCACACCGCGGGTTAAACTTTAGGGTTTGGAAGTTGCATAACACGATGGTTTAGGGTTTGGAAATTTTAGGGTTTACTTCTCTGGGACACAGCGCGCGCACCGCGCATTAGGGTTTAGGGTTTGGAAGTTTTAGGGTTTACTTTATTGCATGCAGCGCGCGCAGCGCGCATAGAATTTAGGGTTTGGAAGTTTTAGGGTTTCAAGGGTTCCAAGGTTCCAGGGTACCAGGGTCCCACGGTTTCAGGGTTCCAAGGTTTCCAGGGTTCCAAGGGTTCCAAGGGTTCCAAGGTTTCAGGGTTCCAGGGTTCCAGGGTTCCAGGGTACCAGGGTCCCACGGTTTCAGGGTTCCAAGGTTCCAAGGTTTCCAGGGTTCCAAGGGTTCCAAGGGTTCCAGGGTTTCAGGGTTCCAGGATCCCAGCAGGGTGCCAGGTGTGCAGGGTTGCAGGGTTCCAAGGTTCCAGGGTTCCAAGGTTGCAGGGTTCCAGAATCCTTGAGGGTTCCAGGGTGCCAAGGTTCCAAGGTTTCAGGGTTCCACGGTCGCAGGGTTCCAAGGTTCCAGGGTTTCAGGGTTCCAGGGTTCCGGGGTTCCAGGGTTCCAGGGTTCCAGGGTTCCGGGGTTCCAAGGTTTCAGGGTTCCAGGGTTCCAGGGTTCCAGGGTTCCAGGGTTCCAAGGTTTCAGGGTTCCAGGGTTCCAGGGTTCCAGGGTTCCAGGGTTCCAGGGTTCCGGGTTCCAGGGTTCCAGGGTTCCATTCCGGATTTTGAAGGCTGCAAGTCCCCGCGAGCCAGCCCCAGCCCTAGAGATTGAAACCCAACAGGCCCTGCTGTTGGGAATTAGAGATATGAGGAGGTCCGGGCGCTGATTTCCTAAGAGGGGTTGCATTTGGAGCATCAGATCTTCAGTTTTGTGAAGATGATTTTGCGTGACAGTTGCAGCACTTCGTACGACCTGGCATCACTTTTTCGTGGCAGGCGCAATACTTTAGACAGGTGGAGTGGAAAGATCCCAAAACTCCCAAAACGAATTGGCACGAGGCCGTCAGCTCTGCACTCAACTTTCCATTTTTGAAGGAAGTCTCGCAGAATTGCTTCGTTTTTGACGTTCTCAACTTCGAAAATTGAGGGAGTCTCGCGGAATTGCTTCGTTTTTGATGTTGTCAACTTTCGACACTTGAGGAAGTCTCGCAGAATTGCTTCGTTTTTGGCGCTGCCAAGTTCAAACATTGAGGAAATCTCGCAGAATTGCTGCGTGTTCGATGTTGTTGTGAAGTTAAAACATTGAGGAAATCTTGCAGACTTGCAGCGTTGTCGATGTTGTCCAGTTTAGATAGTGAGCAGGTCTTGCAGGTCGTATTGTGAAGTTAAAACGTAATCTCAACAGCTACAACTACAACTACTACAATTTCTACAACTACAATTTCAACTACACTTTAACTACACGACAACTACAACTACAACTGTAACCACAACTGCAACCACAAATACAACTACAACTACAACTACAACATTACAACTTCAACAACATCAACTATACTACAACTACCATTACACTGCGTTTTTCTACACCGCATACATCCTGCAGTTGTGGGCGAGGTGACCACTGCAACCACTCCAAAAATCACAACCACTTTTCGGTCCATCAGTGGATTCGCTCTGCCATCCATGCATCACAACAACCAACCTCTCCTATAGGTTTCCTATTTTTGAAACTTCCGCCACCGCCTTGTGCGGTACTATAGTACTGGTGATAGGACAATGATAATACCATGATAAGAATAAGTTATAGCCTAGCAATAATGACAATAATGGTGATTTCTATGTCCGAAGGAGGTAAATACTATGTCCGAAGGAAGTTTAGAAGTCAAACTTCCGACAATATGGACAGATGGAAAAGCAGAGGTGGGAAGAGTCACAGAAGAGAGAAGAGAAGAAGAAAGAAGATCAGAGAAGAGAAAGAGTCAGAAGAAAGAAGATGTAGGCGCACGAAAAGGTAGAAAAGTTGCGAAACATTGTCTTACCAATGATTTGTTGCTCCGGAGGCTCGAAAAGTGCGGAGCCATCTGGGGAGATGAGAGATGAAAAATTGCTTCGTGTTGTGGCGCGAAGCACATTTCCAAGTCAAAATGAACACAACAACACCGGACCACTTTTGGAAGTTGTCCATCAGGTGTTCCGACCTCTTCCATATCCGACATCGGGGACTGGCGTACGAGCAGCCTCTTCTGATGGATCCGTGGTGACTGTGGCTGGCGGCTCCTGTGGAATGAAGTTGGGCTGATACCAGGAATGATCCACCGGGTATGCAGTTCGGACACTGCAGCCGGATGTCTCTTTCATCCACCTGTTCGTTGTGAGCCAGATACTCACCGATGCAGAGGCAATGGAACACGTGCCCACATGGATGCATGACATGCCACGTCCCTCAGGGTTGCATGACATGCCGCAGCCCCCAAATGGATCAAAGTTAGGAACATATGTTGCATCAGTACCACAGCTTCCACCACGGCATGTTCAGGACTTACGCACTTTCCAAGAGGTTACTGGTGCGTCAAACTCGCGCGCCAGTGCCATGGAAAGGGACAGTGTTCCGACACTGGACCTGCCGCCTGTCTCTGTCTCGACAGGTGACACAACGCAAGCCCAAGCAATGCAAGCCATGGTTGACCGAACTGCGGCCAATGAAATTGCCGTGTTTAGCGAAGTCCATCAGTACAGGCGAGGAAGGGGATCCGATCGCCCGGCTCGACTGCATGAGTCAGCCCAAGCTGCATCATCTGAAAATGAACCTAGGGAGTCCCGCCGTGACCATGGGTCATTCTCCTGAAGGGGGTCAGGAGTCATTGCATGTACCTCAGGTGCCCTCTCCTGCCCATTGTTTCCAGGATCTACACCTTCATGTTGTTCGTGTTCATGTTGTGACTCGCCTTGGTTTCCAGCCCTGGGGTGCTGACAGGGTTCCAAGACTGTTCACTTTCAGCTTGAGCAGGAAACTCGGCAAAGTGCACAAACGAGTTCCTGTTTGTTTGTGCTGCGGCATGGGTCTGACCTGTGGTACCTGAAACTGGGTTGGGAATTGGTGTTGGTTGTATTGGGGCATTGTGGACATTTGGCACAGGAGGTGATATTGGGACTGACATTTGATCACTTCACCATCTCTCCCTTTTGTTGTCCACCCTACGACCAAACCCTTTCCCACTACTTCGTCCCCCTTTACATTTCCCCTTGCAATATGAGTTCTGGAGGATTTCATTGATGTTCAGGAACCCTTGTTGACCCAAACCACCCTTGCTTCCTTTCCCCTTGCGTCGCAACACCCGGCGCAAGGCGCGGACTGGTTTTCCTGCGTAGCATCGCCAACGCTTCTTCGCATGTCGGTACTTGCCAAAGAGATACTCCTCGGCCTGAGTTGGGGACAAGCCTACCAGGTCGGCTGCGTCAATGACCGGATCATTGTCACTGCTAGTGGCACTGGCCGTGTCACTCTCCTCAGCAGCTAGGTAGCTCCCTGAGGCTGGCGCCGCTGCTCCATCAGGCTCGAAGCTCTGATGGGGCCATGAGGTTCATCCTCTTCACCACCTGGAATGGACCAGTAGTGGCCAGAGTCTCCAGCTCGGTTGCCTCCACTGCGCAAAGTGGAAGCGATGTTGCCGCAGTGGCTTTCCACGATGTGCCCCAACCATCTGATGGCGCTGCACATCTGGAGATATTCTGCCTTGTCTGAGGGAAGACGAAAACCAAATGGCTGTGTCAGCTGTTGGAACTGACCATGGTTCACTTCAACCGCACGTAGGAGGATTAGGGATGCAGTCTCGGTAGACACTGTTGCTCCTCCTCCTTCGGCACGACCTCGCTGTCTCACGATCTCGAACCTACTCAAGAGTGTCCGTGCCCTCACCTGGACGGCGACCAAAGTTGAGAAGGTTTTGGGCTGCACGCAATCGCACCTCATCGGCAAGGGGACCAAACCTTACTGACAACCCATGAAGTACTGTAGATATGAAACATGATCTAAGTGCTGTCCGTTCACAACTCCTCCTTGCCACACCTCAGCAGGAGTGTACGCGCCACCTCCCTGGCAGCGCCACCCAACTGGGATATGACAAGGGCGCATTGCTGATGCGGCTCTGCATCACTGGAGATCGTCCAAAGCATCAAGTCCTCAGTCCAAGCCCTCAGCAAGGTACTTGAGCCAGGCTCCCACCTGGAAAACGTGCATTCCCACTATTGGCGCGGTTGCCATATCAGGGCGAACACAGACAGTATCACAGAGACGGCCATCACCATCATCTGGACCTTAGCCTTGGAACTCCTCATCCATGTGTGGATCCTGACTTGCTTGAAAGTTGCAAGTCGGCATGGACTGGAGTGACACTGGTGCCATTGGATTCAGGCGAGGTTTTGCTGGGACGGGCTCCAGCCAAGTGCGCAACCCCTGCAGTTGATTGCACATGTGACGAACCCGAAGGGTGTGGGGCGAAACCCACCGACATCTTGGCGTTGTGCGGGGCGGAGCCCACAGGCATTGAGACATCGCGCGGGGAGAAACCCACAGGCATTGAAGTGGGGCGAAACCCACAAAGGCATTTGGTGAGACTCAACTCACCGGCGTATTGGGCGTCCGAGGTGAGCGAATCACCGTCCCGTTGAGTGAGGCGAAACTCACCAACCGTGCTGCTGTCACTTGGGCGAAACCAAGGACCAGGCAGTTGAGCAGCATTGCTGTCACTGGCCGGAACCAGGATATCAGCTCCGCTACCAACTCGAAACTGAACTATAGGGTCTTCGGACTAGCAAGCAAGACACCTTTGTACACCACACATTGCAAACAAGTTTGTCCTCGTGGCTACGGCGTGTATTTACATGTCGAGTATATACTCATTACAAGGTATCAGTAGTCACAGCACACATGCGAAATTTATTGGAAGTCGGAAGATAAGGTCAAGAAGTCAGGGAAAATCTACAGGAACCCCCTGTAATGGATCGTAAAAACTAGGTTCCTGTAAGATGTCTCCTTAAACCAATCCAATGATTAACCAATATCTATCATAATTATTACGGAAAATCCAATATTTATAGATTCTTTGTGATGATTCACCTATTAAAAATTGTAATTCTCCGTTGAATAAACAGCGCCAGCGCCACTCAAGGCACTGACCCCCTGGGTATCATCTTCGACTGGAATTGGCACTACAATTTTGTGGCTATAGTACATGTGTATATATATATATATCATACATATAAGTTCCAATATATCATATGTAATGTAATGATTAGCGATATATATATATATACTGGATGCATCTCACATCTCTCTCTCTCTCGGGTTGCAAACTGAGACCATCCACCAAACGTTTCTTCGCCGCTTCGCACCTTCTTGACATTCTCAGGATCCCGGAAATCCACAAAGGTGAACTCCATGCCCATCGGCGTGAAGAACTCGCGGCAGGACCTGCGGCCACTGGTGGTGCTTGTCATTGGGGATCATCATCTCATGGGTGAAAAATAGAACCACCAAGCAGATATTGCGAAGACACCCAAAAATTGCTGGATCCAAATTCTTGATTTCCGTTTGGCAAAGTGCTTGGCTGTTCTCTTTTCTTTCTTTTCAGGCTGGATCTGTGATCATTGCACCCAGCAACATCCTTGAAACAGCCGCATCCGCCTGTTTGTGCCACCATAGGAGCAGTCCGAAATGACCTGCTCCCAAGCTTGGGTCATTGGCAGGTGGTGATCCCTGGGCAACATGCATACCCCCATTCAAGCCAAGCTACGCAGTGGTCACCAGCCCTCAGAGCAGGAGTTCGAACTGGATGGGTTCTCTGTTGTGATAGTGATAGGGGTCATTTCACCCTGGTACCTGGGTGACCACCATTAGATTGCTGATAGCTGATACACGTGCAACAGGTTCGCCCACCGGCAAAGCAACTTAATACAGTACATCTTAATTGGGCGTTCAAGCCTCTTGTTAATCCGCCGAACGAGTAATGGCCAGAACCCTAACAGCAATGTCTTGTGACTATTGATCATGCTTGTTTCCCGCCGTTCGCTTGTCAAACATTCCCATGAGATCCAAAATCGCATGGAAGATTTAAATCAGAAGTTCACATGAGGAAACCCATAGTCCCGACTCTCAAAATGCCTGTCAATTGGAATTGACCTTGCCCATCGAATGGAAAGTAGCATGCATGTCTTTAGATATGTTTGAAACCCAAAGCCGCTATGGTTTTCAACCCTGTGCCCCAAGTTGATGCCCAGTTGATATCATCATGCCTGGTGAAAAGGTAGCCAACACGGCCCATGTTTGGATGGTTACAACCCGGGAAAAGCATCTTCTTAATCAACATCCTTAGCTTAGTTAGATACTTCCCCATGATTTATTGTGGCTGAACCATTTTGGTTGGACCCATTTTGTGTTGGTTCCTCAGCCAATTTCCATGGCTGGTATTCTTATTATTGTTGCTTGAACCTTATCTGTTTTGTTGGTCAACATCCTTATTTGTTAATTCCCCTATTTCTTGTCGCTTGAATTCCGAACCCTTTGATGGTTCCGATTGCAATCTCATCTTTTCTTGTCAAAAACTTTTGAGTTTTGTTAGTTACCTCGATTCAGAAATGGTTAAAAAATCCATGTTTCGACCCATTGTTGGCAGTTCGAAATCCATCCATTTTTGGGGGGTCCAACAGCCCAAAATCGCTCCAGTGGCTGCATGGTAGCTGAGATGGCGCTGGTGGTGGCAGCCATGCCCGTACCAAAGGCGCAGGCACCGTACCTCGGTTGTACCACGTTAAGAGGGCTTTCGGAGGGGGGTGTCCCCAGAAAAAAGGTGGAAAAAATTGTGTAAAAACTGGGTTACTTCTTTCTATACCCTGAAAATTGAAGGTAAGCGGCTGATTAGGTGTTTTTTGAAACCAATTGTAGGCTATGTGGGATTGCAGAAATGGGAAATGGGATTACGAACATACCTTGTGAAAATACGTAGATGAAATAGACCGTTGCGCATGAAATCAGGAGCGTGAGAGTGTTGCCTGAAATCCCTCCACGCTAGGATCAGAGTTGGTGTGGGTCTGAGTCTGAGTTGAGATCATGCACCACTAAACTGGAGCATACCCAGAATCTTCTGATTTTACTGCGCAAGATCAACATTCAGGGAGAGTGGTTTCAAATCCATCCGAAGCTCTGTGATTGGCAACATTCAGACACACTTTGGGAGACGATTCTCACAGGAAAGGGAGAAGTTTAAGACACAACCCCGTGCACAGACTGAGGAAAGTATATATCTTTATGTATTAAATTCATTGTATACACTCATTTTGCTGGGGTCAACATCTTCTGGCCAGTCCTGGCACAGAGGAAAAGAATTCCATCTCTCC
Source organism: Cladocopium goreaui (assembly GCA_947184155.2). Taxonomy (NCBI): domain Eukaryota; class Dinophyceae; order Suessiales; family Symbiodiniaceae; genus Cladocopium; species Cladocopium goreaui. The sequence goes on along the minus strand of CAMXCT020004613.1, from coordinate 44,385 downwards.
TTGGGTCAATGGGTGGATGAATGTTGCAGGAAACCATGGGTGTTGGTGTGGTAAACCCCAATAATGAACCACTAATTACCACAAATGTCAAAAATCATCCCCAGTCATGGTAGATTTATGGCAGCCAGGGTTTACCACCTTACCATATTTCTTGTAATTACACGGTTTCCTCCCAACAATCCTAGGAATGTCAGGAAATCCGATATTGAATTCGCACCAAGGTGCCCATTCTCCAACTTCGCTAGCTTCTGTTCCAGCACTGTCACCGTGGGGTTGTTGGTTCGCGAGTAGCTATAGCCCTCCAATTTCCGGCAGCGATTTGACGAGTAAAGTAATTGACTGGGAGGGGAAACCAGTAGCAAGCAACTGAGATTGGCATATGGCACATAGCCCAAAAAGACATCATATCACTGACATAAGTCTTGCTCAAACACCGTGTCCATTGCACTTACAAAGTTTCTCCTGTTTGCAAAAGTTCTTTCCCATTTTGTGGATCAATATGTTTGAGCTGGTTTCAAATGTGCAGAATCGTAGGTCACCGCCGGGGGGACTCTGCGACATGATGTGGTCATGGCAAAACCATATACCACAGTGTAAAACCCAATAATGAAACTGAGCCACATGCCATTTGCCCAAGTTTCCCACGTGTGGCATTAAAAACCTGACTCAAAATGGTGTATTTCTTATTGGGCTCACCACAATTGCCACAGTCAGAGCTCCTTGTCCAGGTACTTTTCCACTGACTCCTGGTGGAGAAGCGACACGAAGACGGTGGCATGAGGTGATGTTCAATGGAACAAACAATTGGAGATCTGGATTTCTCACCTTGGATGAATTTCTATCATCACTTGAAGCCAACCGTTGGGCCCGATCCCACCTGAATGAAGGTGGTGGACAGAAAGAGTGGGGTGAGGATGGCACCTCAGCCCAAAACATCCTCAGCTGCCTACTCTGCGGCATTCCTGTTGCTGAAAAAGTCAAGCAACATATGGGGTTTCCATAAATGGTGAATCCCCAAAATAGATCAAAATAGAACAAAATCAGTTGGTTTCTTATGGAACATCCTGTTAAAATGGATGATTTTGCGGTACCCCCATGACTTAGGAAACCTCCATATGGCTTTATCTCAAAATCGAATGCCCCCTAAATCCACGCGCAAATCATGGTGTTTCCGGTGAATCCTGGGGCTCCCGAACCACTCTTGGGCTCCGGCGTAACAGCAGCCTCACTGCTTGATAGACCCCATTTGTTGGCGTGCCAAACCATCCAATTTGAGTGGTGCATTATCTTGAGCTATAATGGAAGGTGAAATGCCCAATTTTTTTTTGATATTTTTCATACTAAGTCCATCTAACTAACTGGTGGTTTGTCGGTTCACAGCCACTTGAATCACTGGCGACTCTGAGTGACACAGGGGCTGTCTAAGATCGTCTAAGTGTTGCTTTGAGCACTGACCATCCCGACTTTTGGGGTAGGGGTACCCAACGGCATGAGCTATAAATATTTTCCAGGATTGACGGGGCCCCATAAAATGTAACCGTGTAACCAACGCCCACATTGCCATGTTTCAACAGAATTCACTCCTAGATTGGAAAGTCCGAAAGGAGAAATATGTTGACCCCTCAATGTGGAAAAGTTCGATACTAAAGTTAGTCAGTTATTCACACGGAATAGGCCATAGCCACATGTGCCACGGTCTAAAGCAACAAACTGCGATGAATGGGGATTCCACAAGTATTGGCAGCAGAATGTATGTTGTGTAAACCCCAATTTCACGTGAAATGGTACGACCATCCCCTGCATCATGGCTATTCTCAGATACGTTACAAAAATGTGGGTTGTTAGACAAAAAACATACAACATGTGTTTGTCATAAGTTACAACAACGTTTCCCAAGTTATGCAAAACCTTCGTTTCCCAAGTTATGACAAACAAAATGACCCGCAGACGTACCCTCTCGAAGCGATGAAAACCCGTCAAATGGGCAGATCAACTGCTGTCGCTGGGTGCCCAGACATGGACGAAGTTGGTATCCAGTTTCATCTCTCCCTGCGAGAGCTAAATTGTGGCGGGAGATGCGAGGAATTCGTTGATGTTCTGCTGGGCAAAATGGGCAAAACCATGCTGGGCAAACCAAAAAATGATGTCACTGTTTGATATGCTTTCCAACATGTTGGTTTGACCGGGGGGTTAGCCCGAGTTCAGCTGTGTTGAATTCTGGCAAAGTATTCTCCACTTCATCATACTTCATGTTCTCAGATCGTCCATGTTAGAAAACTGCGTTTTCGGCGTATCATTTTTTGTGGCATCAATTCATTTGCCTTCTTGTTCATTGCGAAATATGATTTCCTTTGTTCATAGACACGTGTATGAACTTTTCGATCATTTTTTTGAAAATTTGAACGGAATTTTGAACCCTTACAGTAGATCGTCGCGTTTTTCGTCTTGAATTTCATTCCTTTTATCACACTCATGTCTAGAGTCTAAAGTGTGTGGTATTTCTTTCAAATCTTTTCCATGTGTCAACTGTCTAACCAGGTCTTCTCAGGCACAGGCACGGATTGCATGCTGTTTTTCTCTCAGTCGCTTTGCATCCAGCTCATACCCACATATGCCTTGACAGGGTTTACATGGAACGTTAACATCCCCCCCCACCGCAACCCCTGCGTGGTGTAGCATCAACAACGAGAGCAAGTCACATGGAACGTTAACATACACCCCCCCCACCCCAACCCCAGCGTGGCGTAGCATCAACAACGAGAGCAAGTCACATGGAACGTTAACATCCCCCCCCACCCCAACCCCAGCGTGGCGTAGCATCAATAACAAGAGCAAGTCACATGGAACGATAACATCCCCCCCCCACCCCACCCCAGCATGGCGTAGCCACAACAACGGGAGAAACCACATGGAACGTTAACATCCCAGTCCCCCCCACCCCAGCCCCAGCATGGCGTAGCATCAACAACGAGAGCAAGTCACACGGAACGTTAACATACACCCCCCCCCACCCCAACCCCAGCGTGGCGTAGCATCAACAACGAGAGCAAGTCACACGGAACGTTAACATACACCCCCCCCCACCCCAACCCCAGCGTGGCGTAGCATCAACACTTGAGCAAGTCACATGGAAGTTAACATTAACATCCCCCCCACCCCAACCCCAGCGTGGCCAGCATCAACATGAGCAAGTCACATGAAACGTCAACATCCCCCCCCAACCCCAACCCGCCAGCCCCAACAGTCATCTGGCCTCTCTCATCCTGATGTGCAGCAAGGTCAGGAATTTCTGGGCTAACCCCCCCCCCCGTCTACCCAACATGTTGTACCAACATGGTTTGCCCATGGTTTGCCCTAGCTTCACCACCAATGATGCTATGTTGTTAAAGTCGGATGAAGCTTTTGAGACACTTCATGAACAGTGCAATCAAGGGATGGGGCTGGGGCTGGGGGTTGTCTACACTGAAGCCTACATTGATTCTATCCCTGGAGATTTTGCAGCTGATCGATTCGAGGCACCTGACTTCAGAGCCCGGAAATACCGGAAATATTGATGGTTGGGAAGTGGAAAGCATTGGAAAGCCACCAAAAATAATCTCAATTCAGGGTACACTGGTGGTGAAGACAATCAACAGCCACTCGTGAACTCCAACAAATTTTCAAGCTAGCAAATGGTTCGTCCCCCCCCAAAAATAGCTCGTCTGATACGGTGTGAACATGTTTGAACATTAGAACCTAGATGAGTTCTCCAACCGTAGTTAATAGTAATGGGTACAATCTATCCTGTAAGAAATTGTAAGAATAATAGTTTGATCATGTTTGATCCAACCATCCGAATTCTAGGATGTTCCCAACCCGAAAGAATCCAACTCGCTCTCCCATTCAACGAGCGCCTCAAGCCACGTCCCCGACACCGTGGCTTTGCGTCGCAGCGCCGTCAGCGTCGTCGATCGGCCCGGGCGAAGGCGAAACATCTTCGTCGCCTCGTTGCGGATCGGAATCTCTGGAGACTTGCCACATCGAAGCCTGCCATAAAATGTATATATACATATATATATATTATGTATAAAGTACAATGTGTATATAGATTTATGTATTATATATATAATACATATATATATATATGTGTATTATGTATATATATGTATGTATATGTATTGTGTATATATATGTGTGTGTGTATGTATGTATGTATGTATGTGTATGTATGTGTATGTATGTGTATGTATGTGTATGTATGTGTATGTATGTGTATGTATGTGTATGTATGTGTATGTATGTGTATGTATGTGTATGTATGTGGATGTATGTGTATGTATGTGTATGTATGTGTATGTATGTGTATGTATGTGTATGTATGTGTATGTATGTGTATGTATGTGTATCTATGTGTATCTATGTGTATGTATGTGTATGTATGTGTATGTATGTGTATGTATGTGTATGTATGTGTATGTATGTGTATGTATGTGTATGTATGTGTGTGTGTATGTATGTGTATGTATGTGTATGTATGTGTATGTATGTGTATGTATGTGTATGTGTATGTGTATATGTATGTGTATATGTATATGTATATGTATATGTATATGTATATGTATTATATCTCAAATGAGATTGGCAGCGTCACCGTGGATCTCCTGCTGCGGCCGCGCAGCTTTTCCTTTCACCTCCAAACGCCGTCTGCCGTATGGCACAAGCTATGGCCTCTCCCTCCGCAGGCTCGATCCTCGAGCCACCCCAGCTGAGGATGGTGTAATGGTGTTCCCCTTCTGGATTGGCACATCACGATCAGGCATGGTTTCACATGCATTATAAAGTATTTTTGTTCGTGATGTGTTCATTGCACCATCATTGTCATAGCAAAAGAATGCACTCGAACAGGCAAGGTCTGGCTTCAGTGAAAATTTTCTTTCAAGTAATCTTGAAAAGTACCCCATAAACACAAGATAGACAAAGTGTGACGACTTGGCTTTCCACAAGTATTTGTCTTGGCACCCCTAGGCTGGTTCAGGCTTTTCTGCTTCGGGAGATGTGTGATTGGATTTGGCATTTCGCTGCAGCCATTGCAGTTGAGAACGCTTGTCAGAGCGGGCTCGCAATATCTCAGCTTCATCATGCAAACTATACCATCCTGATCTCAAACACGCTCGCAGCATTGAACAATCCATGATTTTGGTAAGAGCATCGGCAATTTGTGCTCCCGAAGGGACCCATCTGATCTGTATGCCATTTTGTATGTGTTCCTTGATCAGTTTTGCTTGTAGCTGAGTGCGAAACTCTTGGCAGGCAGGAGGTGCCGTCCTACTGATTAAATCATACAAACTCTTGCAATCAGTCGTAAGAATCCCCTTCACATTGGTTTGTTCCAGGATGGTTTGACAACTGGATGGAAAAGTTTCGGATGATGTTTCTTCCTCATCGTCCGGTGGCAGAGCTGAGAAAGCAGGTGGCAACTGTTGGAGTAATCCATCTGCTCGGCGCCAGTCACATCGCGTATCTACCAACCAGGCCCAATACAATCGGACCCATGACAAACTGTCTACAGCTCCAGCTAAGGCCATGGCTTCTGCTGATAGTGTGCTGACTGCCACACGTTGGATCTTCTTTGAATGCCAACAAATGGGATTAATCGGGCTTTTCTGATTTTCCCCGATTTTTTGATGTGCAGCCATGATTATCATACCCTGGTGCGAATCAGGAACCTTTTCCGAGGCAAAAGAGGCGTCTGAAAATGCTACAAATCTGATGTCAGGGATTGAAATAGGTTGAATCCTAAGTTCGACAGCGGCATTTTCTTTGGCATCATGAAGAACCCTGTTGGCTTCAATCAGCGTGGCCACTTTGGCCTTGTTCACTTGGCTTTGAAGCCAGCCAAGGCGAGAGCACAGGTCAGGTCTAGTGTTGACTGCTCCATAGAGCAAACTGCCTATCAAACCTCTCAGATTCTGTCTCTCTCTCTCGTTGACCACATCTTCTTGTTGCATCCTTCGTGCTCGGGTAAGTGTGATTGGTTGGATATCCTTGATGTATTGTTGTTGATCAATTGTAATGGAGAAATCATCATGTTGTTTGATATGAAGGCCAGTGAAGGTAAATTCTTTGTGCTTTCGACTGCCAAAAGGAAAACGTTTAGAAAGTGTCATCAGCTTTTCTTGAAAAACTTCCGATCCGCAGCATAGTCCATCATCCACATGAACTCCTATAAGACCTTGGGTTACACCCTGTTCATCGGTCAGTACAAATGTGCATGGATCAAATGGTGCTGCTTTGAATTGCAAACTTTCCAGTGCTCCCTTGAGTTCCTGAAACCATAAATACGGTGCATCAACTCTTCCATAGGCTCCCTTTAGCAAACGCAAAGTCTCGCCTGGTTTCAGTTGGAGGCGATCCCGCATCTCAGGTGGAGGTTCAATTCCCAAGATCCTAGACCCTTGTTCTTGTCCTCTCAGAAACGCAGTCTTGATGTCAAAGCTCCCAATTGACCAGTTACGGCTTGCCGCCATTTGCAAAATCAGCATCCTGGAAAGTTTTGACATGGTAGGGCTATCCCGCGGAATAGTGTCAACCAATGGATCTTCATAACCCAAAACTACCAATCTTGCTTTTGCTTTCAGTGAAGGTTTCCCTGGTTCTGTTTGATTCTTGGTGTCGGGTTCGACCTCTTTCCATGTGAGTATCCATCGGCACCTCAAAATATTCTCCTGTGGAATTTGATGTCTTAGCACTTTGGCAACAGTCTCAGTGGCTAGCCAGCTATCAATCTCATTCATTTTGGCTTTTGCGAATTGTTGTTGCTGTTCTGGACTTAAGGTAGCAAGCTTCACCTCTGACCTCTGTCGCTTGGCAGCTGACACCAAAAATGCCATATGATGAGGATTCTCCTCACGACGCCAACGGTTGATGTCCTGTTGACAGACATTTACCTCAAAACACCATGCTTGATCTTGATCTAGGTGCCAACATTCTTCACAAATCAGATCAGTGTCACTGTCATCAGGCACTGGGACTTCTATTGGATTGGTTTCCGGCGGTGACTCTGGTGTCTCCGTCCGGTCTTGCGTCCCTGGTTCATCATCCGGTTGTTCGGAGCCATGGGAATCACTTGGTGTGTTTGAGATCTGTCGTGGATCAGCGGCGGCAGTGTCATCAGGGAGTTGAACATTATTCATTGAATTTGGATTATTGGGGTTATTAGGATGACTTGTATGATGATTGGGTGATGAGGTAGAATTGGAAATTTCGTTGTCAATTAAATTGTGGTACTGGACACCACCATGGCTTGGGATTATCGATCTCATGAGTGCGCCAGGTTGAGTTTCTTGTGTGATCACGGGCTTATGGGTTACTTCTTCCATGGCGGAAAGAGGACGGACATGTTCAGGAGCAATCCGATAGAGTTTTCCACTACTGGTTACCCACATGACTTGATGACTCTCCTGGATGACCACTTGCATTGGTCCTTGCCACTGTCCATCTGCCTCCCCACGTTTCTTCCAGATCATAACCCAGTCCCCTTTTGAGTAGTTGCCACGAGCTGGCCTACTCCTGTGGACCATGGCACGTCGGAGCACTTGTTGATTGTCAACACTGGCAAAGGCACGTCTTGCCCTTTCTCGTAAGGCAAGTTCTTCCCGAAATCTCAATCCCTCAGGGGATTCTTCCAGCGCAGCCGAGTGTGATGCTAGTGACGGGTCACTAATGACTGAGCCAACTACCCGACTGGATTTCCCAAAAACCAACACCTCTGGTGGATAACCCCTATACCGACTCCATTGATTCTTGGTGTGTGTGGCAAAGGCGAGAGCTTGGGACAACTGGTCTAAAGACGTAATTGATTCTTCCACATCCATTTTTCCCAATATTTGCTGGAGAATTCCGCCATGACGCTCGGCACGTGAATTTTGCCAATGTGCATCTGGTGCTATGGTTTTCACTGGAATCCCATGTTTCTGAGTGAACTTAGAAAATTCTTCTGAGTTAAGCTCAGTTGCAGCATCTACACACAGAAGTCCAGGTGGACCTGCCCAGGAAATCCATCCTTGCAACAATGCCTGGATGGCTGCAGTGGAGCTGGTCGATGGCACAGCAACAGCAGTTTGGTATGATGTGCTCTGATCCACAAAATGATAAAACATGACTTGGCTCCCCTGCTGATTGGACCACTTCACTGCATCCATGGACACGACATCACCAAAATCGCCAGGGGCATGTATCGCAGACGGACGAGCTATCTGTGGAGTCTGTTGCTCCTGACATGTGGAACACTTGAGATCCCGAATTCCCTTTTGGATTTCAATTGGACAACCAAGTTGTTTGCAAAACTCTCCTAGTTTGGCTGCTCCCGGATGTCCAAGGTTGCGATGCAATTTCATCAACCATGCTTGGGTTTCTTTTCCAAGCCTCAAGAACTCAGGACCATGTTTTTCACTGGCTAAGTCAACCACCTGTCTTTGATCACCAGGCATTGGTTCAGCCACACTTGGGCTTTCAGGATCTCCTTCAGTTGGATTACAACGGAATCGTTTGGAGGAGGATTCATCAAGCCTGTCAGGCACTTCATGTGCTTGAGGCATCGCAACAGGCATTGGGCTCAGCTCAGGTATTGGTGCATCGGCAGAGTCCGCGGGAACTTTGACCCTGGCAAATATGGTCAGGCTCACTCGGGCCGGTGTGGCTTTCCTCCTCAGACCCTTTAGAGTTAATCTACCCCACGGTTCCCACTCATCTTCAGCTTCAATTGTTTCTAGTCTTCGGCGAATGCAGATTCTTTTTCTGAGTGGGGCTTCGGATGCATGCATGGATTTGTTTGGTCCTACACACCGGTCAGTGCCTCTACATAGAACCAAATGGCGCACTTCATGGTTAACACACATGCGTTGGACTTGATCTATAAGGGGCCCTTGTTCAATGACTTGGATTCCCACCCTTGGAGCTACCTTGTCCGCCTCAGTCATGATGGTCTGCCAATTGATGCACTGAAAACGGTCTGCAATCTGACCAGGACTGAGCTTTTGATGCAAACGTCGCTTCTTGGTGGGATGTTCCTCAATATCATTTGCCAGCACGGGATGAGGCCTGGACACCTCACGCATGATCACTTTGGCTAACGTCTTTGCAAATTTGGCTGGATAGTGTTGGGAAAACTTCGACAGGGACATACTTACCCCTCCCCACATGGTATTTCCTTCAATGGGCTTATGCACATGTTCTTGATTACAATACTTGCCATGAATCTCATGCATCAGCTCACTGGAAGTAGTCAGCACTTGCAGTCGTTTCCGAATTGGTGCCAGCGACTTCGGATCCTGAAGGTTTCCAACCCGACACAAATCGAAACGACAACGTTCACAAAACTGTTGTAATTCCTCCAGCTCCGGAAACTTGAACATGTCTGAACCGCAAGGCTGTTCCCAGTGAAAATGAGAACCATGAGATACCTGCCATCGATAAAGCACAAGGCCCAGGGCGATCTGCCACACATGATCAAATCTCTTATTCATCAGTTTCTCCTCCAATTCCAGTGATTTGTTCATGTTCAGAAAATTCCACATGGACCATGGACCGCATTCAGGACTATACCAAAGGTGCTTTGGACATCGCAGCATGATCATCTGAAATAAACGTATTCTGGCTTCTGGTTTGCGGAGGTCACCCTCAGACAGCCCAAAACGCTGTGCTTGGCCATGGTGCTGATTCACTTGCTTGGTGAGTTCGCTCTCTGATGAGCACATGACTTCTAGCAAATCAAGTCTCCGAATTTTGACAGCATCAAAGTTGAGTCTTCGCACAGTATTGATTTCTTTCTCAAAAACAGTCACCCAGTGTTGAAATTCTTTGGAAAAACTCTTTGGGTGTGCAGTAGTTGTGAACTCAAAATCGATATCAACATTCGGAGGCAAGTCATTCAGCTGTTGTTGGGCCCAAACCTGTGCATGCAAATTAGTGGCCTCATGGTCGCGAAGCACACTCAGTTCTCGGTCTTCACCTGGATGCCCTTGAAGTGGACAATCAACTCTTGGAGAGCTGTCTCGATTCCGCACATGCGTTGGTGCATGTTGTGGTGATTGGCTTGCATGTTCGACATCTGTTCCTGCAGATCGAGCACATGGCTGTTGGGAAGATCTTCTTCCGATAGCGCATCCCAGTCCTGGAGGCTGGTCTCGACTGGCATCTTCGGAGTGGCCTTGACAGAGACTTCCTTGGCCTTTGTCTTGTTCAGGCTGGTGACACTCGGACCTGGTTCGATCCTGGCATCTGGGTTCATTGTCTCTGCATCCAGTTGCTTCTCGACGAAGATCAGGAATCGTTGGTGGGCTGTCTTGTTGCTCTTGGCATAGGTCGAAACGAACCATTCTGCCCACACTGCATCTTGGAATGCCTGTTCGTAGCTCTTGCCTCGATACTTTTCCCCAAAGTCGATGGTCTGTTGGCGCATCTCGATCAGGGGCATCTGCTGAAACTTTGTCATCTCTTGTTGGGTCTCGGCAAGGCTGGTCTTTTGAGACCGGGCTTTCATGCGTTGCACAAGGCTGGTCATGGTGCACTTCACTACACGGGTGAGATGAGTCACTGGGCACGCCTTTTGCTGCGACTTTGGGCCTCATGTTTCGTTCAGGCACGCTGCAATGGTTCTGTTCGGCAGACGGCGTTGAGATTCCTGGTGAACCATGATTCCTCGGATTTTCCATTGTCATCGTGGTGGTTGGATCCACTGACCGCCGCCATATCTCATTTTTCTCGGACTCAGGATGTATCCCCTGATTCAGGGCAGGTTCTTGAAAATCAGCATCATTCATCAGCCCTACCTGGAATTTCTTCTTTGAGTTCCAAAGTTCATTGATGTCCAGCATCATGAGATTGCGAGGAGACATACCTACCTGGAGATATCGTTTTAACACACCGCTCCATAAGGTGTTTTTCTCAACATCAATGATGGCTCCAATCTGTTTTAAAAAACTGGCAGAAAGCAAAAACGGTGTGTTCCCCTCAACAATAGCTACTTCAAACCACATGTCTCCAAGCGGAAAAAGAAGTGCATGCTGGGCGCTCAGGGTCTGATGATTGCCGAAACGGAAAACTAAGTTGCACTGGGTTCTGCGGATCTTGGCTCGGATGCTTTCAGGAACCCCAGTCAGGATATCTTTGACTTGTTGGCTCCCTACTACAGTCCTTGAAGCTCCTAAGTCAACGATACCAACCGTCCCTGAGGAAGCAAAACAGGCTACATCAGTTTGATCCATCACTTTCGACTCAGACTTATTATTCTTTCCAGGCATGCAGTGTGACATGTTCATGACTTGGGACAAAGCTGGCTCGGACTGTGAAGGCAGGACAGACCTACTGACAGACTCACGGCTGGTTTTCAGGCATTGCCTCAGTTTGTGGCCCAATCGGAGAGCCCATGGTGCCGGCTTATCACAACCCCAAAATCCCCGATTATTACCTTTATCCCCATTATCCATGTGAACATTAACATAGCATTCCTGGACATCTGGACTGGCTTGCTGTTCAGTTGCATTCTCTCCCGGGGCATCGAACACTGGCACATCGATCACTGTGGACAGCACTGGGTCAACAATGGCAAATGAGGTCGGCACGACAGTGGCAGCAGATCCGGCATTGGTGGGATTAGATCTGTTCGGACACTCGGCTTTCCAATGCCCTTTCTGATTACACAACCTGCAGTGGCTATTGGCAATCCTTTGAGCCAGGCTTGACCCTTTTCCTTTGGTACCTGCTTTGCCTTTCCATGGACCTTTCTTTCCAAACCCTTTTTTCACAGGCCAGAAACCACGGACTCGAACCCTTTCACTCAATCGCCTTCTGGCGTCCTGATACGTACTGAACAGGGCTGCAAGTTCTTGGTCCCCTTGGACAACGTCGGTGATGGCGTCCTCAAACTGGATCACCATGTTGGCGTCCTCGTCATTGTCCGCGGCAAGGGCTTCAATGATTTCATCCTCCCATGGTTCATCATGACCATAGTAGGTCTCGGATTCTGCTTCCTCAACATCTTCGGTGGCCAATGTCAGATGATCATAAACCTTTTGAGTCTTCTCTCTGCGTTGACCCGTCATGTCTTGGAAGAAATTTGATCCCAGCATTCTGATTGCAGCGGAAACCTTCTTGAGATCTAACTGACCACCGCTTTCAGCGCCTGACTCAACGATGACTCTTTTCTTGTCATCTGGTGTCAGACGGCTGCTACGCAACGTGACATACGCTTGCAGCTCACTCAGTGACAGCTTCTTGGATAGCATCTCGGTCCAAACAACGTCCATTCTGGCCAGAAAAGAATCTGCTGTTTCATCACCTTTCTGTTGCGTCCTGAACAACGCTCTCTCAGCTAATTCGAACTTCTGTTCCAGTGGCACCTGTCCCCAAATGCCTCCTACGATCTCCACAATCTTCTGTATGCATTTCGGATCATTTGAAAGAATCTCGGAACGATGCAACTGCAGTTTTTGAAAGGCTGTTCCCTGACATCCTAGCACTAACCTTGTTGCCAGCTCCTTGATCTTTGTCTCGGGCCAGGCCATCATCAACATTTCCACCTTCTGCGTCCAGGTGTCAACTGAATCGTTGGCAGGGTTGAATGACGGCACCAGCATAGCCAGCTGATTAGGTACAAGCCCTGTGCTTGAACCCTCAGCTCCATCGCCACCGCCCTCAGTGGCCATGCGTCGCCGGTTGAACCGGCTCCGCTACCAATCTCAAATGAGATTGGCAGCGTCACCGTGGATCCCCTGCTGCGGCCGCGCAGCTTTTCCTTTCACCTCCAAACGCCGTCTGCCGTATGGCACAAGCTATGGCCTCTCCCTCCGCAGGCTCGATCCTCGAGCCACCCCAGCTGAGGATGGTGTAATGGTGTTCCCCTTCTGGATTGGCACATCACGATCAGGCATGGTTTCACAATTATATATGTATTATATATATTATATATTATATATATATATCGTTAGCTATGGTAGACTTTCAGCTATCCCACTCGCAATCAGAATATCATCGTTTTTGCATGTTTTTGCTATACCACTAGTAGTCAAATATCGCATGGGTCTTTGAATGACTAGAAAGAATGGCAGGAGGGTGCCCACAAGATGGTCCGAGGTGAGTGAAGTTCCAGTTGCAGCTTGCCGTTCAATGTCTCTTGATGAACCCCACCTGATCAAGATACAACGGGGGTAACTTTGCTAAATCAACAGTGGAGGTAAGATGACCAATTTACCCCCCAAGAGTGGCTATCAGATATCACTTACCAATTTACGATGTGCAGGAGCAAAGCTGCCAAACCTGCTTCCCACAAGAACCAATCATTGAGTACTGAGGCTGCGGGCCCCAAAAAAAGTTCAAAATTGGCCAGGAGAACTCAACGGCGTCGCGGTGGCGTATTCTCGAGCCACAAATCCGGGGCAGAGAAAGGGACCCCAAAGCCATCTGTTCTCATGTGCCCGAAATGCCTAAGTATCTGAGTTGTTCCATCCAGTTGACACTTTTGCTATCTGGTTCGCTTGTTTCAGTGGCTGGCAACGCATTCCCAGCGTCAGGGTGTTGCAATAAGTAAGTAGTGTTCTGGGTTTTCTTTGCTTGAAAAAACCTATCAGTTCCAGGATGAATGTGTTCTCATGGATGTGGTACACCCCAGAATAAACCACAATTCTGCCAGAAATGGGTGTGAACCATCCATCCCCCAGGTGAAGGTTTGTGATTGGGCTTACCATCTTAGACAGGGTGCCATCAGGCTATTGGTTCAGGTATTGATCATACCAATGTCCAAGTACCACTCCTCAATAGGACCGCAACCCCTTTCACCAGCGATAAAAAATGACCCACCCAGGCCGGCTGCTCAGTTGAGTGATCGACCAAATAATCGTACACCAACAGAAAGGAACTCCGACACATTACTGTTTCCAATGGCATGAGTCAAAACCCTAGGACCCTAGATACATACCCCAAAATAGCTTGTAAATGGATGGTTATGGTAACAATAGGATTTGACACCCCCAATATGAAAATTAATTTCTAGCCCTAGCTTAATAATCAGGGGGAATACTTATGACAAACAACCCCAGCTACTACGCAACCTTCCAACCTTCCGCATGCTCACACTGTTTTGGTCACAGTCAGCTTCATCGCTGTTTGACCTCGGGGGAACTGGGGTTAGCCGCAGATATCACGGGCTAAAACTGACATTGATCCATACCCTGTTTGAAACTTTGGGTTTTTGCAAACCGCGCCCAACTGGGGGTGCGTTTTTTGGGGCTGCCACAAATATCGATAAATCATGTACAGTAATTCGCCGCGTGTGTCCCAGATCCTTCAGCCCCAGCTCAACTATAGCATTCCAGATCTCAACTTCTGCGGTCTACCCTGGGTTCCAAACGG
>CAMXCT020004613.1:0-25000 GCA_947184155.2 Cladocopium goreaui | reverse complement strand
AATACACGATGTTAAAATATACTATATACATTATGATAGGATGTCATCCAATACTTTATACAATATTAAATAATATACAATATTGAATATATAATATTGTGTTTAGTCTGATATATATATATATACAGTATTATATATATATATACAACTTAGTATCAATCTTATATACATATATGGGATTTTATGTACAATGTTCTTCATTCATAATACTTTATTTCTATGCCTGGTTTTTGATAATATGGTAAATGATAGTATATCACAAAAGTCTTAAAACGAGCAAAAACGACGAACCCAAACCGCCCGCCTTGACAATGCTCGGAAGATCCTTCGCGAGGAGGCTGCTCAGCTCCTGGTCATGCTGGATTCCCCTCAATGGGGGTCTCTTCAATGTGGGATCCGCAAAACCATGGGTGTCAACTCTAATTTTGGATGAGTTGGGGGTAGCCCCATTTTAGGGAACCTCCATATCTTAAATAGCCATGTAGATAGGAAAATGATGATGATCCATTGGAATGCGGTCACCCAATACCATGACGCATCCCTCAAGTCATCAAAAATTATATAGCTTCTATGGCAACCATACCCAGTCATATTAGGTTTATGGCATTGGGTTTACCACATTATGGATGTGTATTCTACGAAAAATAGGGATGTATAGTGTGCATATATAAAATCATCCATGTTATGATTTTTGGGGATGGATTAGTCTAATGAATATTCATTTGATCAATAATGGTAGTATAATATAATATATAAGGATTGATGAATCCATAGCCAAATTGGTCCCCTAAGCAAGGCAAAAAAAAATGTAAAGATGACAGGTCAAGAGTACATTGATGTGCTTGCTTTTCCAGCGAAATGCCTGGAAGCATGTCGAAATCCTAGCCACACATGGGCATCCTGCTCCGCAGTTGGATGATTCAAGCTACAAGTTGGATAATTCAGCGGTGCTCATTTCCCCCCCAAACCTCCACGCATGGGCAGGATTCTCAATATTGGGAAGTCCGTATCCTAAGTCAGGATGTATAATCCAACTCATCCAAAAACTAATCCTTAACTTTTGACCCCTTCCAATGTATGCTCAGTGGAATTCACTAGTCGCTAAGCATAAAAATACCAGAAATGCCAGGTAGATCGAGGAAGCCTATGACGATTGACACCAGGATCCTCCCCACGGATGAACCTCCACCAATTCCTGACGCTTCCCCTGCAGCTTGAGCAGCTCTGTCCCAAAGCTGCTGCTCCCCTGGCCCAGGGTGTTCTATGGTCCCCGTCCGCATGGAAGCCCCAAAAGCCCGGACCTCGTATTCTTTCAAATTAAGGAAAATATGTCATAATGTAATTTAAATAGGATTTGATACAAGAAAACTTGCACAAAATGGAAAACAACCGTTCATAATAAAGTTTTTTGTAAAAAATATAGCTCAACATGCGGTGTAGATGACACAACTTCAAAGAAATGTCCAGCGTACCATCAAGTACATTATGTGGAGCATAGCATCAAATGTCTGTGCGAGGAACATGATGCTATTCCCGCCCCCACTCCCAAAAACACGTCGCACACGTCGAGAAAAAATGGAAATCAACGCACCATGGCAATAAGAAAACACGATGTTTATGCTTCAAACCAGGACTCCCTGGAAATTGTCCCCCAGGCTAACCCAATGACCCAATGTTTGGATACATCCACAAAACGGCCCCAGAAGCCCGACAAGACCGGCCAAACACCTCCAGACGGATCATGTCCTCGGTAGTCATTTCATTGAATGATTGCATATTGCCACCTGTTTGGGAACAACTGAAGCCCCAGTAACAGAGGTGCCCTCTATTTCGTGTGGGAAAAATCAAACCCTATTGGGTTTGCTTGTCCACTTACCTCTGTATGGCGTGCTTTGAAGTACCATTAATTTTCATGAACATGTTCCGGGCAGAACCAGCAACCCCAATACCCCAGAAAGAGCCGTGGGCAGCTGGCCGCTATGAAACTATGCTGAGGGTGGTACCATGCGTATGCATCTCTGTCTGTGTGTGTGCGTGCATTCGCGCATGCGCGCATGTGTGCATGCGTGCATGCGTGCGTGGGTGTCTGCATGCCTGCGTGCGTGCGTGCTTTCGTGCCTGTGTGCCTGATGGTATACTGCATGATCATGCATATGCATTGTGCATACATATACATGGACACATACATAGACATTGGTTTGCATCAGCTGTTGTATCTATTTAACAAGTGTACTGGCCACATGATTTAACATCTTTGGCGGAATTCATCAATTTATCTTTCCAATCCTCCATTCTATTTGTGTGTGATATGTACGCATGCATATGCGTACTAAAAAACGACATAATTTGTATAAATATTATGGATATATTACACATATGCAAATATATATATATATATAATACATATATACACATACAGATGTACGTACGTACATGCATACAGCATTGCATTGCATTGCGTTCCATTCCATGATAATACAACACAATACACACCCATACATACATACCTAATTGCATTACATTACATTACATTGCATTACATTACATACCATACATACCATACATACCATAACATAACATAACATTACATAACATAACATAACATACATACATTACATACATTACATGCATTACATACATTACATACATTACATACATTACATACAAACAAACAAACAAACATTACATACATTACATACATTACATACATTACTGACATACATACATGACATACATACATACATACATACATACATACGTTACGTTACGTTACGTTACGTTACGTTATGTTACGTTGCATTACATTACATTACATTACACTACATTACACTACATACATACATACATTACATAACATAACATTACATTACATTACATTACGTTACGTTACATAACATACATACATTACATACAAAAAAAAACATACATACATACCATTACATTACAGTACATCACATAACATACATAACATACATACATACATACATACATACATACATACATACATACATACATACATTACATTACATTACATTACATTACATTACATACATACATACATACATACATACCATTACCTTACATTACATTACATTACATTACATACATACATACATACCATTACATTACATTACATTACGTTACGTTACATTACATTACATTACATTACATACACACATACATACATACATACATACACACATACATACATACATACACACACATACATACATACATACATTACATACATTACATACATTACATACATTACATACATTACATACATTACATACATTACATACATACATACATTACATACATTACATACATTACATACATACATTACATACATACATACATACATTACATACATTACATACATTACATACATACATACATACATACATACATACATACATACATACATACATACATACATACATACATACATACATACATACATACCATTACATACCATTACATACCATTACATACCATTACATTACATTACATTACATTACATTACATTACATGCATACATACACACATACATACACACATACATACATACATACACACACACATACATACATACATACATACATACCATTACATTACATTACATTACATTACATTACATTACATACATACATACATACACACATACATACATACATAAATACATACATACATACATACACTACATACATACATTGTTTGCACACATTCATACATTACATTACGTTACACTGCTTCACTTTACATTTACATTAACAGTTCAAGTTCGCTATATTTACATTACATTACAGTACGTTACATTTTTTTACTTTACATTTACATCTACATTTCAATTTCATTACTTTACATGTACATGTACGTTTACATATACATTTACAGTTAGGTTTATGTTCACATTACAGTACATACGCTACATACATACCATCAATACGCAACATGCATTCATAGCATGCATACATAGCATGCATTCATAACATGCATAACATGTTTGCATGACAAGCATACATAACAGTAATACATAACCTTCCATACCACTACAAAACATTACATGACAGTACATGACTTTACACAACAATACAAAACATTACATAAGATTTGTTACAATAACATACCATTATGCAACATTACGTAACATTACAGAACATTACAGAACATTACGATTACGTAACACTACGTAATATTACTTAACAATTGCTTTACTTAACAAAAAACATTACGTAACATTACCAAAAAAAGTCACGTTACATCACATTACGCCACATTACATCACATCACATGACATTACATTACATTTACATATATATATATGTAGGTGTAGATGCAGGTATATACGTATATATATATACACACATTTACATTTGTATATATATATATGTGTGTGTGGCGAATGCAATCCCAAAAATGCAAACATATAACATGTATGTATAGATATATATTTTTTGATTTATGTATATATACATACATGTGTTTATATATGTATGGAACAGATATATGATCTGTTTACATATTAGTAGACACACTTCAAACTTTGCAATGCTCCACTGTGCATCCACGATGCGATCTCTTTTTTCTTGATCTGTTCGGCAACTGGTTTCAGTGTCGCCTGCGGGGAGCGGAACCAACAAAGAAATCCGTGGCAGAAGTGGCATTTTATATTGGATATGTTGGGGTAGATCAGATATAACTGAACCAACAAAACTCCACTGCTTATAATGGAGACATTGGGATATGCATGGAAACATGGTGGTAGAATGGTGATTTGATGGGGATCCAACGGTGGTATAATGTAATTTTGTTGGTTCCCATGAAAATAGCAAATACAAATAATTGGAAATTATAACTGGGTATAATTGAAATGTATTGGGAAATATGCATATACTGGCAATTATTGGTTCCCATATATATATACAGCATATTTTTTGGGATACATTAACGGGAACAATATACGGGATATAATGGGATATTTTATTGGAATGGGAATATACAGGAATTATCCCAACCACACTGGCTAGCTGGAAAATCCCTGCGCTAAATTGGGGTTTTTGATGGGGAAATCATCAAACCTAATGGCAGATCTTCACTGCCACGTTTGATTGCCCGAGGGTGTTGTATTTGTTCGGGGTATGATGGGATTTAATTAATGTAACCAACAACATCGTCAAAGGAAGTTTAGTTAGAAAACTTCCGAGTTACGAACGATTGTCATGGTCAGCATTTCCATCATCGTGTCAACCACATCATATTGTCAACCACCAATCATCAAGTGGCTGGGAAGTGCAACAGTTCGGGGACTCGTGAATTCACGGGTGAAAACATTCCCGGGCGCGAAACCCTGTGTTTTTCGGGTAAAGTGGCTTCCGTGGTCGCCAGAGGAGGGTCGCTGTTTCGGCGGTTGCGGGGCTCGATCTGGGAAAGTCGTCAACAAAAAGTGCACTTCAAAATGACAAAAAGAATTGACGATTTCGGAACACTTTCCGAAGAGCAAAAATTTGCACAGGACTGTATAGCGAGAGCTCGATTTCACATAAACCGTTAAAAATGTTAAAACCTGAGCCGTTCGGAGCAGCGCCGGATTTGTGTGGTCAAAGTCCCATTGTCAGCGCTGCGCGAACGTTGGTCGATTTGGCGTGACGCTTCTGCTATGCGGGTTTGCAACCGGCTGTGACAAAAAGCATTGGCATGGCTGCGCGCAGCAAAGCATGAGTGATGCTGCGACTCTCCTGGCAAGCGGCATTGCAGCTGGAGGTTGCTAAACGCAGTGTAACAGCTGCGCGAAAGGTAGTTCTTGACCATAGTGCTACTCTTGCGCTATGCGGGATTGTAACTGGGGGTTGCTAAACGGATTGCACCAGCTGCGCAAAGAGAAGAATTGGGCTGCAGCAGCTACAGAGGAGCTAGCTGGCAGGCAGTAGCACAGAATACGTGGCTGCTCAGAGAAGAAGTAGCTGAGAGAATAGACGCCTCAGTGAAGGGGTCGCTCAGTGCAGAAGCAGCTCAACATAGAAAAGTAGCTCACTCATCAATCCGTCCATCCATCCATCCATCCATCCACCCATTCGTCCGTCCGTCCGTCCATCCATCCATCCGTCCATCCTTCAATTCATTTCATTTCATTTCATTTCATTCATTCATTTGTTTAGTCACTAATTCACTGATTAATTGACACATTGGTTCATTGGTTTACTGACTCACTGGTTCACGGTTCACTGATTCATTGACTCATTGATTCACTGGTTGATTCATTGATTCACTGATTCGTTGGTTCATTGATTTACCGATTCATTGATTCACTGATTCATTGCTTCTTTGATTAACTGATTAATTGGTTATTGACTCACTGATTCGCTGAATCCCTGATTCACTGATTCATCGACTCATTGATTAAACACTGATTCATTGGCTCACTGGTTCATTGATTGTCTGATTTGTTAATTCGCTGATTCATTGATTCACTGATTCATGGGTTCATCGCTTCATTGATTCGTTGATTCATTGGTTCACTGATCCATTGACTCATTGCTTCTTTGATTCATTGGTTCATTGATTCATTCAATCAGCTGTGCCTGGATTCTTTCATGTCATTTCATTGGCATCTCAACAACCATGTGCTTTTCGAAACTTCCGTCCCGGCACGTGCCGGGCACTACTGGTATGGGTATCTGTATAGCCAACAACACTCGGGAAGAAGATGCAACAACAATCGGAATGAGTATATATATATTTATTTATTTATTTATTATACACATTGAAATCTAGCAAGTGGCTGCATCTAAAGACAGCAAACGGCTGCATCTAAGACCAAACATAGATGTAACAAACAATCAATAGTTCTACGAATCAGCGGTGCTACAAGAATCTACAAACAGGGGTCACAATCATCCGCGTATATCCCAAATACAAGTCGTTGATGATGATGATGATGGTGATGATGGTGATGATGGTGATGATGGTGATGGTGGTGATGGTGGTGATGGTGATGGTGATGATGATGTCGTGTAAACCTCAATAGACACAATGCTAAGAGACTCGGTGGTGCTATTCTAAACTCATTGGACCCATTGGCACTTGAGCAGTCTTCAAACCGTCTGTCATTCCAATATGCTGGTTGATGAAGAGTGGGATTCCCAATGCATGGATTATAATGATCCTTGTTCTATTGGGTAGTATAAGCTCCATACAATCCTCAACCAACCATCGTTTTTCAATCATACCATATATCCCTATCCCTATGATTTTGCTGGCTACAACATGTTAAAGACCCTCATATTTGGTGACAAAATCCCCACGCCTCATCAGGTTCCCAAAGCGTACGCCCATCGTTCAGCCGCAGAACCTTCAGGTACGGCCTCGGGGAACCACGATCTGATTCTCTAACTTCCACCAGGGAAGAAATTGGGTGTGTCTCAAGTCTCAAGATATGGGGGAAACAAAAACACAGGTTTTATCATGTTTTATCATGGTTTTCCCTGTCCAATGGTCGCAAATTGAGGCATCCCCACAGTTTAAGACAAACCCAAATTACTCGCAAAGTCTTATGATTGGTTCCGAAACTATTGATGCTGGTCACTAGTTATGTTTGTTGAAAAAACCTTCAGAGGTCTGATCTTAGCCCATCAAAAAAAAGGCACCATCATCCAAAAAAAACTAATAATTTGATGGTCATTGTCCCATTATATCACCATTATATCCCCATTGTCCAACCAGATGGGAAAAGAAAACGCCATCCAGGTCCAAGTAACACTTGGTCATAGCTTTGGGCGTCTGCCAAGATTTGCGCCCCTGGTAGATGAAACTTCAGCTTCCTCTGGAAGTCATAGAAGGCCTGCCAGGGTGGTGGCAAACCAGGAATCCCTGGAAGGATACCCTCTAGGTGGCGACAGAAAATCACCCCCCAAATGCGGAAAATCGTCTTACTGAAAACTTATAACGCGTGTATACATATAGGATTCTCTAGTGCCAGATTGGATGACTGGACAGTAGCCAGCTGATTAAGAAATGTGCAGAGATTGTAATCTTGTCTCCAGAGGGATCCAGTCAAGATTCATTCATCTCTCCAAATGGTCAATCTTCAGCTTCCACCCAAGGATTTTGCTGTATCAACTGTTGAAGGATAGATTCTTTGATCTGTTTAAGCTCATGAAAGAGTCCAAAGATGGTTCATCCATGAAACCTTTCATAGATCCCAATCAATCTTTAGACTCTACAAACAATCATCGCACCTGGTAACTCCAACCGTTCTTGTCACTCATCGCCACCCGCCCTGGGTCCCTCTAAACAGAGCTGTCAGCAAACGATTGGGGAAGTCATCTCCACAACCACCCTTCATTGGAACATTTCTGAAGCCCTGCTATCATTGGGTTCCCAATGGGCGCCCCGTATGCCGCACCCAACAATTTTCTCTGCACCAGCCAATTTTTTGGCCCAATGATAAGCCGCCATCTCCACCCGTCACCATGGCACCTGGGCAAAGAGGAACTTCCGGTATTGAATCGCCAGTTTCACCCCATGGCCCGCGGGCGCCAGACTGTTGTGCTGCAAACCTTGATTTGCGACGGGCACTTCGCGACTTCGAACTCGCGTTCTGTGAAAACGGTGCGAAAACCGGGGAAAAACACTGGTTGATCAACATGTTTCCCATTGAAATAGCAATTTGGAGTGCATCCCCCCATGTTCTAGACAAACCAAAAACTATGCATTGCAAATAGTTCTTCTGTCCCGTTTGAAATTCTAATGTGCCTGGCTTTCCAAATTGAAATCCAAACTGTTGGGCATGGAGTTGTTCTTGGATTACCCATCCATTTTTATAGGTGCCCTAACTCAGGTTTGGCTCTAGACGGGAAGGGCATTGAGACCCACTAAAGGCACAAGTCGACCCAAGGCAGCTTATCATCATTTCATTGTTTGGATGCATTCGAAAATGCATTGAAAATTGAGTTATGCTGAGGATACCACAGCCACAAACTATAGGTGTTGTGGATCGTTGATGATTCAAACACGTCGAACTTCCCTCAGATTGCTGTGCTGAATTGCTTACAAACAAAATAGGAACATTTGGGTATGGGTCAATATCATTTACTGTCCCTCAAAATAACCAGATAACCACAAAATTTGCGGCTTTCTGTGGGTTTAATAGTTACCACATGTTACCACCAAAAATCTATCAATTCCCTATTTGGTGGCTTTGTTGAAACCACATTTTGCCCCCTTGGCCGGGCTGCACATGTACTGCGGGCTCCAGTTCCGCTGCTTGTGGTATGGATACTGTCGTCGTAATCCCGGACGGAAGATCCGTGGATCATCAGTACTGTGCAGCCTCAAACGGCCAGCTTTTTAATACCTCCTATCTGGGGGTGCAGTGGAGGGTTATCAGTATGTAAGGCACTACTGTATGTGTAGGGGTGATATCCGAAAACGGCGGCATGAGTGAAATGTGTCTACCCAGGACACAGAAGTCGATCGATATTCCGAATATTCAATCTCTGCTTGGCAATTTCTCATCGACCGTCATTTTTCAGAATATCCAAGATCATGAAATCGAGAGGTTTCCCCTTTTCAGTACGCGTCGTCCAGAGCTTGATCACCCACTTTCGGTTGCTCAAAGTTGTGCCTGAAAATCGGCTACGCCTGAGTGACTGGTATGCACCCGTTGCCGAAAAAAATGACCCACATCCTGTCCATCCTATCATTCTTGCGCCAAGTAGCCCAAAGTCGCCCCGCGCCCAGATGCCCTTGCGCACGTACTTGGGACCGCGAGTCTGTTGCCTGCAGACTGTACCGCAACCAGCATGGGGAACTCTTGTTGAAAAAATGAGTGTGTGTGTGTGTGCGCGCACAAAATTCTTGTAAAAATCGATAAAATTGGATTGGAAAATATATAAAGAATTATATAAATAAAAATAGTAACAACAAATAAGAAAAGAAACAAAAAATAAACCATGAAAAAAAAACGAAACTACTGGATTTCAGCAGGGATACATTATTGTTTAGGGCGGACATATCCAAACAGAACCTCTAGGGGCGGATGACTTTGTGGTTCCAAAGAATCTTTGGACATACACGTTTTGACCTTGATCATCGAGCCATACATGACCGAAAATGAAAATGGACCCAAATATTCCTTGGATTTGGATGGACTTGCGAGTTCAGAAGCCCTTGGTCACCAATCTTCAGTGGGATAAAGCGTCCTCTCCCAAGTTCGAAAGTTAGAAGTGGGCACTAAAGGAGATTGCATGGGTCAAAATTGACATGAAATGATCAAAAAATCCTGGTGCAAATCCACTATGAACAATCCAGAATAAACTGCATAAACCATCATCAACCTAATTGCCATAAACCTTCCAATGGGATGGTTTGAAATCCCACCCATGCCTGACAAATGTGAAAAAATTGGGCCTAGCACAAGGCAGCACCACGTCGGCCACACGCTGGGGGAGTCGTTGGCACCACATGGCGACCCAGTGATGGCAGAGGTGGTGAAATGTCTCTGGCGGAGTTGTGAGAATAAGGTGTTTACGGGGTCTTTTTTAGCCTTGCGAAGCTTCATTTGTGGTGATCTTGTGGCCAGGTCCTTCAAATTCAACCAGCGATGTGATAACTGGAGGTGTGGCTGATGTGAGCATGGGTCATGGGGTCCCCAGAAACTCACTGACTTTCTTTAGAGTATTCAAGTTGGGGGGCAAGACTTTGGGGAAGACCAAAAAAAACAAACAACCTGTTTACTGCTGAAAATAGGTCGAATGGTGCTTGGATGATGTTGGCTCTGGCTTGTATTGCCTCATTATGGTGAAACCCAAGCGCAGGGTGATCTCTGAAATTGGCACGGAGCCAAAAAAGGGCGAAGGCATGCGAAGGCTACCTTTCGATGCCCCACGCAGACCCACAACAGCAAGATCGACAAGGACGGCTGCACGGCAGGACGATTCTAACCAAATGCGTTTGGCTCAAAACCAAGGTAAAAATTGCATATCTGGATCTTCAACCATTCAGTTTTTGGGTGGGTTCCGTTTAGTAATCACGGCGCCGCACACTTTTGTGAGCAACTCAACCGTGCTGAAAATCTGAGGTCTTTCCACGAGCCTCGGTCAAGATGGTGAGTTAAGGCGTCCCATCGGTGTTCACTTCAGGCAACAGAGCCTCTATAATCTCTATAAAATTCCATGTGATCCAACTATGATCATAAATCAATCATGGATCCGATAGAAGTCCCAAATCTATCATGGTCTTCGGCCCAAAAAAAGAAGACAATTTCAGGACAAGCAAGCTGAGATTGGTGCCCCCAAGGCACCCAGTAGAAGGGCATCCTGGACAAAAAAGAGATGTGGGCATAGTAACCTCAAGTGACTGCCATGCCGCTGCCTAGGGTTTCCTTTCTGAATCAGGCACCCGTGGTTGTTAAACTAACATAGATCCTGAAAACGACTGGAGGACCACCTGAAGGTTGAACATCTCGAAATCAATAGGTTTAGTACAAGTGTTCACAACGTTTCTGACAGATTGTGGCCCCAAACGAGATTCATAGCACCACCAACTTTACAGCACCACCAACTTGTCAGCACACGCCGCTCCTCGGCGCTCAACCGCCAACCTCAGGCTATGCAGTATGCATCAAAATCTGTGGACAAACTGGCTGCATTTTGTAAATAGTTTCATATCACTATCTACCAAATGGTTTCTTGAAATTTGAGAGCCTCACACTAAGTTAGCTATCAAAATTACACATTCATGAATATGTGTGTACACGCCACATAAAAGTAGGTTCTTTTCCATAAATTTGAACGTTTCTTTACACATCGTCTTCCAAGGGCTCCGAATGTGTGGGCCACGGAAAAATGGCATCGGTAGCCGGCTTCTTGGCTGCGATCGCCATCACTGATGTTCGGTCCGCGAAAGTCCATTCTGTGGAAAATCGCTCATCTTTTTTGGAGAAAATCGCCCAAAACCATGGATTGATCTCTTGCCAAAACCATGGTTGAGCCACAGCCAAAAAGGGCGCCCGAACCCATGGCACCAGCATTCTCGGAGGCTTGAGTTCCGTCTCGAGCCTGAGAAACAAAAATTGCCAAAATGGCCACGGAAAGGACAGGTAAATGATCTACAAATGGGTTATATATATATATATATTTCATATATATTTCATATATGTGTTAAATTACCATAGGGTAATGCGGACATGTGTTTTTTGTTTCTAGGAACTATACGTATGATTCATGCTAGGATGTGATTCTACGAATGGAATGGGTGTATTCTACTCATATCTGCGTTCTGAAAAACAGGGGAAATAGACAAGAATACTCATGTTCAATGGGAAAATCATCTAGAATCTAGAAATGTCCCCTCCAAGATTGGATAACCCCACTGGGAAGATGTACGAACCGTTGTTACCACCCAACAAAGTATCCCCAACTATCAACATGTTGCATTATGCCCAAAAAGGGTATACCAAGTAACAATGCTTGCATTTACCTCATTACAAAGTGGGACGATCCTCCAAGCAGGTTTGGAGGTATGGTTGATTGCTTAAACCCGTCCTGCCAATTCCCGAGACCTCTCAGACACCCAAGTTTAAGCCCAGATTTCAGGAGGCAAAAAACCTAGAAATTCAACAGAAATCAGCCATCATTCATGAAGTCTGCACCTTGCATCCCCATCTTTTCTGTCAAATTTGGCAACGCCATCCCTAAGTCAGAGACGCCACAGAGTGCGATGGCCCCCTGCAGGCGGATGTTGGATGTTGGGCCTGGTGGGAACCATTGAGGTTCACCAAGCCATGGTTCCAGAAATTGGGCATGTTTTGTCCAATACCATCATTTCATGATGCATTTTGAGCCATATCCGTATCAGATACAGTATCAGCAGTGCCAAAGAGTTCCGATGTTGGATGATTTTGGTGGACCATTTTGGACTCCTGGACCTATCCCTGTGGCCAGTAGGGTGCAGGAAAATGATTCAGGGACCACAATAGTGACCACATGCTTCGAAGGACAAGTTCACCCTCCAAATGGCAGGCTCAAAACGCTGTTACCCTTCTGTTCACACCAGAATAGCTGGTCAATGGATGTTCATCCTGTTCAGCCCTCCCAAATATGGGAAATTTACATGTATTCTCCAGGAATCCAACATGGCTGGCTGGAACATCTCCCCAAAAAATTGAGGTCTCAATGGGAAAATCATGGAAAATCATCCATGAATCAGGTTCCAACCAGCCACCTTTGATGACACCGGATCCCCCGCCTGGCACAAGACCCAGTTGATGGCCACCTCCGAGGCTGTGAATCAAAATAGCTGGTAAACGGATGGTTATATGTATGATTGGATATTGTATGATCTATCTATAGCTGGTAAATGGGGATCATACTAAATAGCTGGTAAGACATAGTATGATCATGTATGATCTCCATCTCTATGTTAGAAATCTATAAATGTCATTGAGTCATTAAATATCTATCAAGGAAGGCACAATCCAACACACCATCCATGATTCTCAGGGAATCCATAGGCTGTTTCTGCCACTTCTCTCATTGGCTTCCTTTCCTGGCACCCCGTGCAGCCGCCTGTGCACATGTCTTGCCATATTTCTGGCCCATCTGCCACAGGCCGTAGGGTCCAGATACCCCGACTTGAAATGGGGGATCTCCCAAAAAAAAAATCATTCAGTGGAAAACAAGATGATAAACCATGGGAGTTGTGAAAAACTGCCGCTTGAAATATACTTGTAACGACCAGTGGGAAGAAGGGGGCCCTTAAACCGAAACTGAAAGTGGTTTCTGCGGCCAAAGAGGGACACTGTTAGGTGGATGTTTTGAGCGAAACACTGGGTTCAAATGCCTCACTTTCTTCTGGGGAACCAAGTGAACCTGCATCCCAAAGCCCTTGAAAAAGTTGAACCCCAAGACCTCAAACTCCAGGTGACCCATTCCTGGAAATCGGGGAGCTTCTGAAAGATCTCAGTTTCCCAAGGTTGCAAGGAACCCCCAACCTGCTGAAGCTTTGTCAGCAGTTGGTGCCAGGCATCCACATCTTCGTCCAAGCTAGCTCCTGTCGCGTTCAAGGGGCGGCAACAATTCACCAAGAGGAAAAGGTGAAGGATACACCACAAATGGCGAACCTGAAAATTATGCGAAAAGCTCTCAAATTTGATGGTTTTGAAAAAGCATGTTCCCTACCAAGATTGCCATTTAGAGGGGTATGCCGTATGCCCCCTTAATGGACAACCCAAAGATCTACAAAGTTTCTTCACTGCTCAGGCATGGCGCACCGAAGGGCCGTTGCGCCATTCCGCCGCGGCGCCGTTCCGCCCATGTGGGTGCTGGACCCCAGGGGTCCTGGGGTGATCCGAAACATCAGCCAGAGCTGAAATCCAAATCCATGGTCCCAAAGATTTCCAGATTTGGGGGTTTCCCAAAATGGTGGTACCATAGCTGGATGGTCTTTTTATGTCTTTTTGATGGCTCATGGAAAATCCTGATGGAAAATCAATGACTTGGTGCTACCCCCATTGATGTACACCCTGATTTGATGTTCTAGGATCAGGAATCCTGTGGATTTCAAAGGTCAAGGCCATCAAGATCCAACTAGCTTCCCACCACAAGGTGGGCGTGTCGACCCACGCCCACGAAAGTATCAACTCTTGGCGATCTTTGGTGAATGGGGCAAACCCAATATCCAATCGTTGATCATTTGTCATCATTATCCCTATTGAAATCGCCCTGTTTTTGGAACACAAACCATTTTGGAAGTCTCACGTGGCTGAGGTGCGGACATATCGCCCTGAGAGACGGCCCATCGCCAAGGGTGAAAAGGCCAGGACCTGGAGCCACCGGAGTATCTGAGTGGTACAAAACTCTGATCGATGACGTCCCATCTTCAACAGTTTTTTTGCACATGTGATGGGTGCCCTGGCGGTGATCCCCAGTTCACGACAGCCATTCACCTCGGTTCCGTGGTCCCGCAGCAATGGGCTTTCATTGGCTTTCATGAGTCATCACGTTTCTGTGAACACCAGGAAATTTGGTGAAGGAACCTTCCATCTGGAGATATGGACCAGAAAGAATCTCTGCAAAGAGTGCTGTTTTTTGTATACTGTATCTGCGCCAAGGGATCAAGCCTCCCCTACCTCCCCTTTTTCGACACATACTGGTCAGTCCATCGGTGTGTCCCACAGTGCAACCGTTACGCACTCTACCCGAGTTGGTTGGTGGTTCAACCCATCTCAAACAACCCAAGTCTATTGGGAATGATCATTCCGAATCATGGCGGAAATGATATCTTCCGGCGGCAGCACATACCTTTACAGTGTACAGGAAATCAAAGTTAAAGTCCTGTGGCAAGGATCCCCTTTTTGCTGAATATTCTTAATGATTCAATTGTTGATCAAATTGCCCGTTTGTGTTTCTATTCTCAACTAGTTGTTTTGTTTAATCCCCAGCGAACCCGACTGAGTGTTGACCCAAGAGGGATAATTGATAATGGTCATGTCCCCTGGAGTGGTAATAATACCTCTCCAACCATAAATTGACACCAACTCATAAGTGACAGTTCCAAACAATGACAATTATCATTGCTCATTGCATCCCCAATTATGACCTGTCTGAAATTGGATTTACGAAACATATGAATCATATTATAATCATATTATGAAATATGTTGCAAACTATTCTCAAGGCAACTATCTGAGTGAATTGTAACAGTTCTGCAACTTGAAGTGTTCAGCCATGTTTTGATTCGCGACGTGAAGTCGCCATAACTTACCCAGGACTATGATACTATGCTTCGTAGGTAACTATGGTTGGAAAATATGGATAGCAACTAAGAGAGAAATTTGTCAAATCCTGTAAGAATCCTGTAAATATCCTATGAATATCCTATAAATCCATATGAATCCATATAAATCCATATAAATCCTATAAAAATCCTTGAAGGAAATATGTTGTCCAAACCACCAAACGGTTCTGCCTCAGGCACTCACTAGGCCCGAAGCCACCGGCAGTTGCCGCGCCAACGAGAGCTCGACCTAGTCGGGTGGGTACCCCCATGCCTTCGGAAACCTTCATTGTGTATAGTGTGGTAAACCCAACAATAAACCCCCGCAATCACCATAATGAAATCATCCATGGTAGGTTTATCATTGGGTTGCCTACATTATGATCATCTTAATAATTATTACATAGTTACAATAACCAACTATTATCATTATTGGGTACTATTACATTACGTAGTTGTCAGCACTGTCTGTGTCTTGAGAATCTGACGGATTATCAGTAGTCTTGAAGTAAGCCCCGATTTCAACCAACAACATCTCCCAACAGCTGAGGGGTCCTACCTGGCAGGTGCTCAAGCGAAGACCTTGGCGTTGCAAATGTTCATGCACCACCCGGAGTTCTTGCAGCGAGAAGTTGCAGACCTCGGCAGACTTCACCACCCATGAAGGGTAGAAACACCAGAATTTGAGTTGCGCAAACCAATGTTTCGAATTGTCCTTTTCTGCATCGGTCAAAAGAATCAAGTGGAGTTCAAAGTGCTTCTCTTTGAACCTAAGACCTAGGTGGGAAACCACCAGCTTGGAGTCACCACCCATCGTTTGGGAGGCCCCACACCTATTGCTTTGGCAGCGCCGCTTCTGACCTTGGCCAAAGCTGAGGCTAAGCATGACCAAAGCTGGTAGCCTTTAAAATTCATCGTTTCGCAACTCGTAACCCTGGATTCTTAGCAACTACCTAGGCTGTTGAATTGGGAGTCCCATTCAAGTGGCAGATGACATCACTATTGGGCTGGTACCTCCTAATCAATCAACCGCAGCCAGGTGGACGTTGCTCATCCCCAGCTAGTACAAGTACCTGGTGGCTCATCCCACTTAGTAAGTGGGTTAAGCACCCCAATTATAAGTGGATTAACCCTACTTATCCCATTTATAACTGGGGTTATAACCCACTTACGATTCGTGGGATGAGCCACCAAGTACCTGGTGAGCATATTCATGCTGATGATGTTTTGCAACTAACATGGCAGGAACTCGTCCGGTCAAACCTCCAAGCCCCCGCACGGCAGCTGCGAGGGCATCTGCTTGTGCCTGCAATGTCAGATCTTGAAGCCCAAGGGGACCCTCGAAGAAAATCCATCGAGCCCCCAAAAAAGTTGGGCAGGTACCCCAATAGCTGGATGGTTAATTTCATGGAAAATCCATGGAAAAAATGAAGGATTTGGGGTACCCCCATGGATTGGAAGCCCCCAAATGGCCTCAAGACTGATGGGCGGTTCAGCCGGGCGATGCCTTACTTCCACGGGCCGCATGCTTTCACCAGGGCCAGACCTAGACCTAGACCCTGGCTTTTATCATCGATTATCATAGATTATCATAGTATGTCACCCCAAATTCGACGTTGCACATTGATTTTTTAGCTCTACGCTGTCGCATGTTGCTCGCTGTTGCGCTCGAGAGGCCGGCAGTTTGAATTGGGGAAAAAAGTATGTCACCCCAAATGTTGGTACGTTCACCAATGTCTACAGGTATTTTGAAGGCCCCAGGCACCTGTTCTTTGATATCGCTGCTGTGGAGGGCCCTGGGGTTCCAACAATTGCAGGAGATCCAGGGGCCTCAAAGGAGCGCTGGTTCTCGGGTGGGATGATCCTAGAAAATGGATAGGAATAGATAGACTTGAATCTAGCAAAACATACTGGCCCCAGAAGATTGAGTGTATTTCCCTTCCAATTTTCGGAAATTCAACTTCGTATCCAAAAACATGTCTTAGAGAGTCTTTCCTGTTCATTTTTGGGGAGGTGTTTTTGTCTACTGACACCTGGGATATCAGGCCCGTCCAAGGCCAATCTGCGGGCAGCCTGCACGGGCATTTGGAAAAGTTTACGTGGTACGTATTGGGATGCCTTGCTGAAACGTACAAATGCTGGGAATCTAGGAACAATATGGAACAATACATACATATGCATATGTGCATAGCAAATTTGTACACTCTAACAATTACAATTTAAAATTTTATATATATATATAGTGTGTATATATATATACTGTGTATATATATATATGTGAATATGAACCATATCATATGTACCACATATACCATATGCGACATAATATGTACTTGATGTATACATAGGTTGAGGCATGTGCATAACCCAAAGAATCCTCTCAAGAACTGGTGATCCTTTGTCTCGAACCTGTATAGTCCCAAATTTGTCAACGGTTCACTTGGAAAATTGCAAATGTCTTGATTCATCTGGATCACGTAAAATTGGTTTGTTCGTAGCCATCCTTAGAAGTTAAGCAAAGCGGTGCGATTTTTTCAAGTTCTCAAGTGGACCACGGTTCTTCGGCCAAGAGGGAACGAGTCAAGAATTACAGGTGCAGGGCCAGTGACCAACACAACAATACAAAAACGTCAAGAGCATCAAGATCCCCGAAAAAGCTCAGCGGAGCATGGGTGAAGTTTCGAGAGGCGAGAAAAAATGCGTGAGAATGAGACGTGTTGACGGCACTGATTTTGGGGAGTGCTCGAGTTTGAGATACAGGAAGGCAACTTTAGGTTCGACCGTTTTCGTCCATGTCGGAATGGTTTGAAGGAACATGTATAATCCGTAATGTATTTTACACAATTGTTTACTATGATGTTGTTTGCCACTTTGTAGCTGAAATTTAAGGGTATGTCTGGGGTGTGTTCGCAGTTTTTGGATTCAAGACATGCAAAATGCTGAATAAAACGTAAACACATGGTATGTAAGGCGTTTTTGAATGCAACTGTGTAAACATAATTTGCAATGTTTTGTCTGACCGTGCCAACATGTGCCAACCATGCAGCGGCGTGGGGAGCCCATAGCTGGAGTTGCAACTTGGTGAATATGGTAGCCTCACTCATCTTGGATTACATGCCCTTAATGTTTCTCTTTTTAAGAATCAGTCATGACCTGGAATTGCTGAAGATGATTGTTATTTTCCCAATGGGAAATCCACTGCTTGGGGAATCTATAAAAGAGTGTTCTTGGTGAAATCAGACATCTGATTGATTGGAGTAACCCCTTCCCCTTCATATCGAATTCTCTCCGTTGGGGCACCAACATCAATAGATCCACTCTAAACCAAGGTTTCGTTTGCAGGGATGGCATCATCTTTTTGGGGTTGTGACCTTACTGTCAATGGCAATTGAGCCATGAAAAACATCCCTATCCTATGCAAGCGTACTGGTTGGTAAACAGGTATCACTATTGTGAACTAGTTCATAATCCCGAATAAACCAGTTATTTAAAACCCACTAATGTTCACTGATAAATGGTCCAGTGCTCAAATTCCCCTTGCACCTCGCGTGCTGTCGCCAGCAGGGCGGCGGTCAAGTCTTGCCCGGGTCGCGGGAAGTGTTTCCTTGGTGACGGGGCTGTGGCAATCGGTTGCCCCGTTTCTGAGGATCCTGAGACCCATGGCGCGGGTATGGCTAGGTGCAGAACTTTGGCCAAGTTCCAAGGGGTGGTTGTGCCAAACATAAGAAGCAGACTGGTTGGCGAATGAATGTACTCAACAAGAAAGCACCAATCAACCCCTCCAGGGGTAGCGGCACAACCAACAACATCCTCAAGAATTGGATTTCGACGAACACTTCCATATTGGTTGTTTCTCGAAATCAGAACTCTGAAAAGTCTCCAAGGGAGTCTGTTCGATCTTTAAAAGAACACTTGCACTCTTGCTACCTGTAAATCTGGCCCATAATCCCAAACAACTCTTGCGAGTGGTTCCCACCAGTGCTGCGTACATGTACTTGTAACATGTTATAAATAGAAAGATCTATAAAGATATGCGGTGTATATAATATATATATATACACAGTGTATATATATACAGTATATAAATACATACAATTATATGTATACATGCATATAATATATATATATATATTTATATGTAATACATATATATATATATGCGTATAATATATGTATTTATATGTATAATATATATATATATATGTAATATATATATATGTGTAATATATATATATATGCAATATATATATGTAATATATATATATATGTATATGTAATATATATATATATATGTAATATATATATGTAATATATATATATATGTAATATATCTATATGTAATATATATATATATATATGTAATATATATATGTAATATATCTATATGTAAACATATATATATGTTATTATAGTATATTATATTATATTATATTTTATTATATTACATTATATTATATCATATTATATATTGTATATTATATTACATTACATTATGTTACATTATATTATAGTATATTTTATTATGTTATATTATATTATATTATATTATATTTCATTACATTATATTATATTATATTATATTAAATTATATTATATATTATATATGCATATATGCATATATATATATATATATATCTAGATATTGTTATATCATATATATATATATGTATATACATATACATATATATCTCTCTCTCTCTTGATTCAGCTTTCACATGAGCACTTGGCCAACCTTCACATGTTCAAGGGAAACATGTACGTTTCCGCAGGGATCCTTTGCATCTCAGGCGAGGCAAGAAAAGGCGCCCAAGTGGTGGAACTAGGAAGTTCATGCGGTTAGGACCCCGCATTCAGCTTTAATACTGGTAGCGGAGCCTCTCCGGAGGCTCCGCAGGCCAGCAGGCTTGCGTTGTGTCACATAAGCACAATGGCAAGTGCCATGGGTTTGTCCGATGGATCGGCGCGTGTGTTTTCTGGAGAAAACGAAGATGGCAAGGAGTACAAGAAATGGGTAACCAACAAACTGCCTACCTTAGATAGCAAAGTGTCAGAAAAGGCCCGTGGGGCATATGTGTACACGTTGTTGTCTAGAAAGGCTTTGGAGCGTGTTGAACATCTAGAGCCAAGTGAATACCAAGTGAAAGATGGCGAGCAAAAACTGTTCGCTTTGCTG
Organism: Cladocopium goreaui; assembly: GCA_947184155.2. NCBI lineage: Eukaryota > Dinophyceae > Suessiales > Symbiodiniaceae > Cladocopium > Cladocopium goreaui. The sequence goes on along the minus strand of CAMXCT020004613.1, from coordinate 4,050 downwards.
GATGAACGCTTCCCTCAGAAGGATGCCAGTGACGAGATGAGCGAGACTCTCACCCAAGTTTTCAACCTGAAGGCTCTGGAAGGTGAATCCTTGAAGGTTTGGATTTCCCGAGCAACGGTGTTGTTCGATCGCTGCAGCCGAAAATGCCAAGTCACCTTTCCCGAAGAGGCAAAGGGGTGGCTTATCCTGCATCGTTCAGGCCTCAATGAAGAGCAGAAGGCTGTTGTCTTAGCTTGTAGTGGTGGGGTCATGAAGCGAGAAACTGTTGGAAAAGCTATGCGATCATGTTACCCTGAGCTCACTGCACCCAAGAAGAAGATGTTTGGGGCCGGTTTGATACAACATGACCTACCACTGTCCGAAGAGCCCGAGGACGATCCTCTTTTCCAAGAGGTTGAATCTTTTCTGGCAGAACATGAAAACGTCATGACCGGTGAAGGTGATGATGAGGATGTCTATGAAGAGACAGAGGTCGCTGAAGCTCTTGCAGTTTCTTGGAAATACAAGAGCAAAGAGCTGTCCAAGATGCAGAGATCGAGAGATTTGGAGCTGCTCAAGACCTCAGACGGTCTTATCGTGTTGAGATTGAGGAACTCAAGCGCAAAACGCGCTGCCACCGCTGCAATCAGGTAGGTCACTGGTCGCGAGATTGTAAACAACCTCCAACAGGAAAGGGTCGAGGTTCAGGCTCTGCTGGCTCAAACAAAGGATCTGATTCAGGTGCTGCATTGGCGCAAACTGTTGAGGAACACTTTGTAGCTGCAGATCAGTGCGATGACAGTCCATCGAGCATCTGGAGTCTTCTTAAGTCTCGCCGCGCTGCTCGTGAGGTGCAGCCTCCCACCACATGTGCATCCAAACATGATGAACCCGAAGTTTTTCTGGTAGCTCTCCCGGCTATGGGGTCATCGATAGTGGTTGTGGGAGGACCATCATTGGTGAATTAAATGTGGAAGAGTTCAAGCACATGTGGACTGCCCGTGGTATCGAGGTGCCTCAACCAGTACGAGAGATCAATGATTTCCGAGAGACATCAGAGATCGCCATGAGACTTCCAGTAGTGATTGCTGGAGTGACTGGAACAATCAAAGCTGCAGTTGTCTGCAGTTGTCAAAGGGCAAGCTCCTCTTTTGATTTCCCGTAGTGCACTTCAAACACTGAAAGCTGTCGTGGATTTTGGCACGAATAAGATGCACCTTTTTGAGAATAAGGCCACTGTCCCCCTGCTCACCAATGAAGCCGGACAGTATGTCATCAGTGATGTGAGCGATGTGAATCAAGAGCCGTCATCAGAGCCCTTTTAAGAAGTAATGATGAACGAGGTGAGCCATCAGCATGCTCCCTCTGAAGGCTCAAGTGATCAGCCTGCAGCGTTTGTGCCTGAGCAATTGCCACCCTGCGACGTGCCCACCGATGTGAACTCTCCAGAGGACACACCACCCAGTGAAGGACCGCCTGCACCATTACAAGTTTGGCGTAGGAATGACTCCTTTATTTCCAGGGCAATAACATCGGGTAAACAGGGTCCTTCATGGCAATCTGTAAAGAGACCTAGAATAATCAATAGTGATCATGGTGATGTGATTTTTGATGAATGGATATCCCCAAGCCGACCAAAGAAGTGCTATCACTGCCCATTCCAGCTGAGATCATGCATGTCACAACCGAGTTTCACTTCTCTCCCCAGGAGAAGGTCATTACAGCTGGGTGTTTGCCTGTCCATTGCATTCGTCAATTCGAAGCCCAGGTGAGAAAGCCAGTGGAGAAGTCCAAGTCAAACGTAGGTGACAAATCCTTTAGTGGCTGAAGTGTTCTGTCCTCCACATTCATGGTCTAGATGCCGAATGCAAGTCGTATGATCTCAAGACTGGCTACGACTTCTCTCAAGCAAGTGTGCGCGACTCCGTAGCCGAAGAGCTGCGGGTTAATCCACCTGACCTTTTGGTCTTATGCCCACCATGTACGTACGAAAGTGGATGATTTAATTGGAATGCATGTCACATGGACCCTCAAGAATATATCAGAAGGGTTCGTCGCAGTCGCATGTTCATTCGTTATTGCTGTCGCCTTTATGAACAACAAGTTGCCGCTGGTGGACAGGTGTTGCTTGAGCATCCGAAAGGATCACGGCTGTGGACATATCCTGAAGTCCAAAAGCTGATCCATGCACATCACTTGCTGTCATGCCATATGTGTAGATTTGGCCTCAGGGTTCCTGGAGGTGATCGACTGATTCGTAAAGCCACCAACTTGTTGCTGAGCCATGAACACATGAAGGTTTTAGAACGTCAATGTCCAGGAAAGTCCAATCCAAAGCATTCCTGCCATCAGACTGTGGCCGGAAGTGACAAGACAGTAGGCCAGATCAGCACGTTTGCTGGCAAATATACTCCGCAGTTTGTAGAAGCCGTCATGGAAACCGTTCCTAGGTATCAAGATTTGAAGAAGCAGTCCTTGGTGCCTAGTCCTGAATGGCCTGCACATGCGGTGCAAGAAGTGCTAGCAGCCAAAGCCGATCTCTCAGAAGAAAAATCTGATGGAGAACTTCTCAAGGTGATTGATAAGGTACACCGTAACCTAGGCCATCCACCTGTGTCAGATTTGGTACGCATCTTGAAGCACGCTCATGCATCCGAGAGAGCAATCAAGCTAGCATACAAACATGACTCTGCATTTTGCCGAGCCCAAATTTGTCCTCACTTTCCACTGCCAGCAAAGACGTCTCGACCAACAGTGTTTAATCAATGTTTAGGGATCGATGTAAAGTTTCTCAGTGGTTGGCAGCCCGACCAGAAAATCAAGGCGCTGAACTTGGTGGACCAAGCGAGTTGCTATCAGCTTATGATTCCTTTTCATGAAAAAGAGACATCCGAGGTCATCAAGCGTTTGGTTGCAGAAAACTGGGTTAGAATCTCTGGGCCTCCCAAGGAAGTTGTCAATATCTACAAAACTACTTTGATTCTCAGGGTTGTCATGTACACCAGATTGCTGGAGAAGCTCATTGACAGATTGGACGGACTGAGAATCACGGAGGTTGGTTTGCACGTGTGCTTGACAGGACAATGGCTGAGTTCATGCCCAGCAACAAAACTGAATGGGAGGAATGTGGTTTGCACGCCCATGTCAAAAACTCCATGATTCAGTCATATGGATATACTCCACACCAGCATGTGTTTGGAAAGAATCCTGATATCCCTTCAGATGTGCTGAGTGAACCACTGCATGTTGTGCCAGCCACCGCCAGTCTGAGCGATGATGCAATTGCTCGCACCCAAGCAGTACGTACTGCAGCCCGCAAAGCAGTTGTAGAAACTCAAGATGACAAAGCTCTTCGTCGTGCCTTTTCGGCTAGACCCAGACTCAACCAACAATTCCAGCCTGGGGATCTTGTAGCTTACTGGCGATGTCAAAAATATCAACAGGGTCATGTCATCCTAGGTGGGAAGTGGTATGGAACTGCAGTTGTCATTGGTAATGTGGGAAAGAATTATGTTATTGCGCACAGAAAACTAATCTTTAGAGCAGCACCAGAGCAGCTTCGTCCTGCTACCTCTGAAGAAAAAGCGGTAGTTACCACTCCCAACTCTGAATTGCTGGGTGTTGAGGACATGATCGAAGGAGGAACCTTTCGCAGTCAACAGTTTATAGATCTTGTTCCTGGACATTATCCCACAGTCTGAACCAGATGATGCAATGCCTTCCCTCGAAGAGGCTGTTCCTGGAGGCACGGAGAGCCCTGAAGTTGGCCGTGCCGATAGCTCAAATGACAAGTCGCCCGCAGAACCAAGTCAGACGACAGACTCTCCTATCGGAATTTTTGATGACAATGTCACTCCTTCCGACAAGCCACCTGAAAAAAATCAAGTTTCCACTCCAAAAGCTGAGTCTGCATCGAGTTCGACTTATGGACCGCTGCGAAGAGTTCGTCAAAAGGATGGACCACCAGCGTTGTACAGACCACCCGCGATGCATGCTGATGATTTCGCTGAAATGATGCGTGAAGTGGTTCCACAGCTGCTGGAAGAAGCCACTCAATCAATTGACCAGTCC
>CAMXCT020004612.1:0-33423 GCA_947184155.2 Cladocopium goreaui | reverse complement strand
ATCGATGGCATCTCCAGAACAAGTGGATCCGTTGCGCCGTTGCGCCTTGCTTCGCCAGAGATCAGCAAGTACCTGCGCTGTGCAACATGACTTATCTAAGGGGTCTGAATATGGCTGGAATATCAATTGTGAATATATGTGAATATGAACTTTATGGAATATAAATCATGTGAATTTTAGGAATGGAAGAAAAGGACTACATAATGTAATGAACAAGGAACCATTGGACCATTAATGTATTTGATCAATTTGATCCTTTAAAATATATGAAACATATAAGCAACAAGGATGACAGTGAACATCAACAACACGTTTCACAACCATGTGGTGCTTCTGCACTCTGCACATGGATGGAAAATCCCATCTTTTTTTTTGCAATATACAATGTGGTGCCCCAAAACGTTAGCGTTCAGTTGGTGCCAAAAACTTCAATAATTATGGTTTATGGTAGATATATAGAACTAGTTAGTGGGGTTTATAAATCAACGTTCACATCACTGGGGGGTACCACCTTGTAGACGATATGATGATACATCATGATATACATCATGATATAACTACCTCATCCACGGGAATGGAGATCACCTCCGTTTTGGCAATCCAACAATGAAGAACAGAATGATGACTGAAAAACTGAAGTTGAAGGAAGTTGCTTCACCAATTTTCTAGATTTTGCTCTTTATCTAGTGTTCCAACTTAAATAAGATCTGGATTTTTCACACAAAACCCCGAAATTGGGCATTGTTCAAATCCCATGTTGGTTGATTATGATAACATGGCAGTATTCTACCCAACTTTTCTTGGGAGTTCACAGAATCCTTTACCCTCTGGTAATTTAACGTAGCTATGAAAAATCACCACCATCAATAGGTAACTCGTCTACAAAAGAGGGTATTGGAACATCTTATCCCATGAATATCAATATCCCATGAAATTCACATTTTGATGGCCAGCCCACCGGGTTTTCCTACTATATAGGGGTTTCAAGACTACAATGGTCTAATAGCTTGGATGATTTGGGGGTACCCCTTTGACTTTGGAAACTTAATGGTTTATCATCATTTTCCCACCCAAAAAAAAGCTATTTCTGGGTATATAGCCCATTTTCAGACACACCCGAATCAGATTAGTTGCTATCTATCTATCTATCTATCTATCTATATATATATATATATCTATCTATATATATATATATACATATCATTCTATCCCTACGAAATCATATGAAATCCGATGAAATCTCCATTTAAACACACTAAATCCCCATTAACTCCCCTTAAATCACCAGGCCAAAAAAAAAAAATGAAAAAAAGGGGGCACCGAGCTATTTTGCCGCAAATCTTCGAAGTGCCCGCTCAAGGGTTCGACCATCTCAGTGCCGAGTTTCACCAAGGTCCTTGGGCCATGGGTCAATGGGTTCCTTTGTCCAAACAATGAAGGGATCCATCGTGTTGTTTTTCTTTACCATTAGTCCTTCACGAAAGATGTTTTACCAATGAACAAGGATAATCAATTATTCTGGGTAAATTATAGTATTTCACTAACCTGAATTAAGGCCATTTCGGGATGATTTCCCTTATTAACCATGATTCCAGTGAGGTCGCAATGAGGTCGTTATAATTTACCCAGATGATTCTATTGGTATTCCATTTTGGATCAAGTCCCATCAAGGACTTGAAGTTTTTTCCATGCGGACCATGATGTTTTTTTGTCAATCATTGGACCATCCAGAACCGAAAGATGTTAAGATGTGATGAACACTTAACTTGGTTAACTTGGAACATTTTTTCCAAAATGGAATCAAATCAAAGTTGAAAGCTCAGAAAAATGACCAGAATTCCACTTTTTGCGAAGGTCCTCAGGGTTCAACGATTGCTGCTGTCCTGGATCCAATCATTTTGGGTTTGGTGGTATTTACTACTAGGGGGAAGGGATTACATAGCACATGATGCTGCTTCACATTCCCAAAACTCCAGAATAGAAGCATTCTGCTGTGATCTTCTCATCCATCAATTTCTGGAATTTCCCTTCAAGGAATGACACATGGCTAAGAACGGATTTCCAAAAATGGATGATGATCATCCCCATATCATCGAACGGGTAGCAAAAAGGGTACCCTTTGGTAGACAAACAGTTCGCTATTGAAAATGGTGATTAGTTCGTGGATTTACCACTAAAAATAATGGATCTTTCCATATAAATCATCATTTTCCCATGGTTTTCCCATGGTTTCCCCATTAAAAAACATATGAATCATAATTTTCCCATGGTTTTCCGATTAAAAATTGTGATTTTCCATGGGGAAACCCCGGGTAACTCGTCATCTGTGATGAAATCCTCACTGATCCTCACCCCACGGCATCGCCAGGGCGCTCTTTGAAATGGACCGAGCTCCTGCGACTTCACCAGGTTCTTGTCTATTTTTATCAATGTTTATCATATACAATCACATATATATATATATAACTATATACAATATGTAAAAAGTTTATATATATATATATGTATATATATATAAAATACGTATATGATGTATATATAAATATATGCCTCTGTGTTTAACCACCAAAAAAATGTTCGTAAAACTAAATAAACTTAGGTTCACCATGGTCGACGCCGCCCTAGCCGAGCTTACTATTGCAAGAGCCGACTGTAAATATGGGAACCACCATTCAAACTGACTTTAGAAGTAATGAAGTAAGCATGAAAGTCTCAGGCACAAATATGTTTGTGCGAAACTAGCGTACCAAAAAAAAACAATGGTTTCATTTCGGCCACTGAACTGGAGATTAAATGAGATTAAGGATGATTAAGGGATACACCGGTATAGCCCGCTTCTGGACAAACCCAAATGGTTAGCCAAATTAAGATCATTGAGAAGTCGACTGCAAACGATGCACTAATTGAAAGTATTTCCATTTAGACAATGGCAACTGACCCATGGAAAACGTACACAGTGAAAAACATCAGGTTACAAACGTGGTTTCGTCTGAAAATATATATGTTATATATATGATTGTATTAATTATATTACATTATATTATGTTCTTAATGTACCCTATCTAGAATGCTATTTTGGAGGTATTACGTCCCTTTTTGACAGACCCATGAGGTTGTGGATCAAGAGGCTGGTGCCCTTCTGTTCATCCAGTAAGATGGTCATAGCATGCCATGTCATATCAGGTTTTACATCCCATGGTATGGTTGCACAAACTCTGATTGCTTCATATCCTCCTTTATTTCTTCGCAAAAAAACTAGTAAATTCACTCCTTGTGGTCTGATTCAAAGAATATCTGGGTTTGTCCAAAGATTGGGTATACAGTAGGTATACCGTAATTATAGCCCAAAGATTGTAATTTCAACAAGGAAATAACGATCAACCACGGGATTTTGTTTACACATCAACCCATCTCATATTATTATTATAAACCATAAATATGTTTGTGATTATATACCATATTGTTCCCATTTCAATACATATTGTTGATTATATTATATACCCATGTTTACTTGTATACCCCAATGTTCACTCATTGGTGAAACAAGATGAAGCCCACGAACCCGAATGCTCACACGTATGTTAATGGTACAGATGTCAAAACACATGGTTATGCAGTCACGCACAATACCTTTCTGCAATAGTTTATTTGAATAGTCTTGTACATGTTTCCCTTGTTACCAGTCTGCAGTGTGGAGTGGAAAGTGTAGAGTGTGGAGTGTGGAGTGTGAAGTAAGGAGTGTGGAGTGTAAAGTGTGGAGTGGGGAGTGTAGAGTGTGTAAAGTGTAGAATGCGGAGTGTAAAGTGTAGAATGCGGAGTGTAAAGTGTAGAGTGTGGAGTATGGAGTGTAAAGTGTAGAGTGTGGAGTGTGGAGTGTAAAGTGTGGAGTGTGGAGTGTAAAGTGTAGAGTGTGGAGTGTAAAGTGTGGAGTGTAAAGTGTGGAGTGAGGAGTGTGGAGTGTAAAGTGAGGAGTGTAAAGTGTGGAGTGAGGAGTGTGGAGTTTGTAAATTGTAGAGTGTGAAGTGTAGAGTGTAAAGTGTAGAGTGTAAAGTGGAGAGTGTGGAGTGTAGCGTTTGGAGTGTGGAGTGGAAAGTGTAGAGTGTGGCGTGTGGAGTGTGGAGTTTAAAGTGTGGACTGTAGAGTGTGGAGTGTAAAGTGTAGAGTGTGGAGTGTGGAGTGTAAAGTGTGGAGTGTAAAGTGTGGAGTGAGGAGTGTAAAGTGGAAAGCGTGGAGTGTAAAGTGTAAAGTGTGGAGTGTAGAGTGTATAGTGTAGAGTGTAAAGTGTAGAGTGTGGAGTGTAAAGTGTGGAGTGTAGAGTGTGGAGTGTGGAGTGTAAAGTGTGGTGTGAAGTGTGGAGTGAGGAGTGTAAAGTGTGGAGTGTGGAGTGTAGAGTGTGGAGTGTAGAGTGTGGAGTGTGGAGTGTAGAGTGTGGAGTGAGGAGTGTAAAGTGTGGAGTGTGGAGTGTGGAGTGTAAAGTGAGGAGTGTAAAGTGTGGAGTGAGTCTGGAGTGGAAAGTGTAGAGTGTGGTGTCTAAAGTGAGGAGTGTAAAGTGGGGAGTGTGGAGTGTAGAGTGTGGAGTGAGGAGTGTAAAGTGTAAAGTGTGGAGTGTGGAGTGTAAAGTGTAGTGTGGAGTGTGAAATGTGGAGTGGAAAGTGTAGAGTGTGGTGTGTAGAGTGTGGTGTCTGGAGTGGAAAGTGTAGAGTGTGGAGTGTAGAGTGTAAAGTGTAGAGTGTAAAGTGTAGAGTGTAAAGTGTAGAGTGTGGAGTGTAAAGTGTAAAGTGTGGAGTGTAAAGTGTGGAGTGTGGAGTCTGGAGCGTAAAGTGTAGAGTGTGGAGTCTGGAGTGGAAAGTGTAGAGTGTGGTGTGTAGAGTGTGGAGTGTTGTGTGTAAAGTGAGGAGTGTAAAGTGTGGAGTGAGGAGTGTAAAGTGTGGTGTAAAGTGTGGAGTGAGGAGCGTAAAGTGTGGAGTGTGGAGTGCGGAGTGTGGAGTGGAAAGGGTAGAGTGTGGAGTGTGGAGTGTAAGTGGGGAGTGTGGAGTATAGAGTGTGGAGTGAGGAGTGTGGAGTGAGGAGTGTAAAATGTAAAGTGGAGTGTGGAGTCTAAAGTGTAAATTGTGGAGTGTAAAGTGTAGAGTGTGGAGCGCGGAGCTTCCCCCATAGACACGGCGACGCCACAGGAAAACCAGAGACTCGAGACGAGACACGTGGGAGCAAAAAAACGAGCATTTCGTGCGAGACCTCCTCCAATTTTGATATTTTCGACACGTTATCAAACAAGTTTGGAATGTCACAAAGTGCCACGCCAGCCACGCAACACGACATGACAACCTGCTTGGACACATTCGAATAGGAGATGTTTTCCAGCTTCCCCCATAGACACGGCGACGCCACAGGAAAACCAGTGACTCGAGTCGAGACAAGACACGTGGATGCAGAAAAAACAGCATTTCGTACGAAACTTCCTCCAATTTCAAACAGGTTGGAATGTCAGAAAGTGCCACGCCTGCCACGCAAAACGACATGACAACTTCCTTGGAAACCTTCGAAAAGGAGAGGTTTTGCGGCTTCCCCCATAGACACGGCGAAGCCACAAGAAAACCAAAGACTCGAGACGAGACACGTGGGAGCACCAAAACAATCATTTCGTACGAGACCTCCGGCGATTTTCACAGTTGGCAACATAACAAAAGGACAGGTTTTGCAGCTTCCCCCATAGACACGGCGAAGCCACGGGAAAACCAGAGACTCGAGACGAGACACGTGGGAGCACCAAAACGAGCATTTCGTGCGAGACTTCCTCCAATTTTGACACTTTGCAGCTTCAAAATCGACGTTTTCCTACGAGTTTTCCTTAGAAGCTGAAAATTTGCAACCTCAAAATCGATGTTTCGTGCGAGGCTTCCGTCAATTTTCAGCACATGTCACAAAATGCCACGCCTGCCACGGAATTTGCGCCTTGTCGCCACTTGACGCAGCCCTGCCAATGCGATTTGCAAAAAACACGCAACACGACACGTCTAAAGTGCTGCGCCTGCCACGAAAAATGACGATGGACACGTCCAAAGTGCTGCGCCTGCCACGAAAACTGCAACACATCTTCTGACAACGTCACAAAAGTATTGCGCCTGCCACGCAAAACGACTTTCGACACGTTCCAGAACACGTCTGAATGTCACGAAGTGCCACGCCTGCCACGCAAAACGAAGCAACGACTTGTCTGAAACCGCCAAAAAGGACCACCTCTGCAAAACTTCCCATAGGCACGGCCATACGGTCCTCACGCGGACGGTTGCGGACGGTTGCGGACGGTTGCGAACGGTTGCGGACGCGGAAGCAACGTCGAGCGAACACACCCTCAACCCCCAGACCCCCAGAGTGAAACGGGAACCCTTGCTACGCATTCGGGAAAAATCCAAGTTTTAATGGCCAAATGGTCCCACTAAGCCAAAAAAACCAGCTCTCCTCAGCCGATGAAAGGCGTCACCTGCGCCACGGAGCTGAAAAGAAAATGGCCGATCTATGGATGAAGGTATTCTAATTTGTGGTTGACCTACCCCTCTGAAAAATATTAGTCAGATTGGATCATCATCCCAACTATTGGGGAAAATAAAAAATGTTCCAAACCACCAACCAGTATTAAACATGATGATTGTCCATTGCCATGTTTGAGCACTGGTAAATATGAGTGTCTACATACATAGTTCTATATGACATATATAAAAAAAAATATATATATATATACATGATTGTATATGTATACGTATGGCAATGTTGCAATGACAATGACAATTGCGATGGTATGGCATGATTAATTAGGGATGGTTAGCCCCCCAAACGTGAGTAGGATCAAACTGACCCCCCCAAATGACATTGAAGCCAACGAGGAGTTTATGTATCCTGGGTTGACATGGGGAATGTTATCTAAAGATATCTATGTAGCTTCATAAGTGGTCAAAACCAAGTGATGATATTCTGGCTTTGCGGATTTCAAGGTATGCACCACGATCGTTGATGTTTCTCAGGACGCTGCGCCCAGATCTGAAGACACCAAGTCGTGTGGTTCACCCCATGGGTTATAACCCCAGTTGCAACTGGACATTCCGACTTACCCTACTTTTTTCTGGAATTATAACCCAATTGCGATTCATGGGGTGAATATATATATATAATATATATATATATATATAATAAAATATAATAAAATAAAATATAATATAGTATAGTATAAAATAATATAATACAATACAAAAAAATATAACATAATATAATACAATAAAATAAAATACAATACAATATAATAAAATATAATTAATATGATATTAAATAAAATAATATAATACAATACAATACAAAAGAATATAATATAATATAATATTATTATATTATATTATATTATATATAAAACAACGGTATACTGCTGAACCCCAAACAACGGTGTCAGCTTGGACGTGGTGTGCTCACTGCCAGGGGTCCAAATTGGTCCAGCCATAAGCGATACCCGAAGCAGTTCAAGTCGCTAAAACTGTTAACATCTGTAAACTGGTTGGTGGTTTCAACCCCTCTGAAAACTATTAGTCAGTTGGGATTATTATTCCCAATATATGGAAAAATAAAAAATATTGCAAACCACCAACCAGCAAATCATTGCAATAATCACCCCGGAATGAATGAACACCCACAGTCCAACAAATTGTTGGCAGTACTACTTTGGGCTGGTCCCTCCATATTAATCAACATGGGTGGTCACCTCCTGTTTAAAAACACCCTTCTGGAATACTGTATCCTAATGTGTGGATTCAAAAACCAATTGAAACCAATGGAAACCCAGTGGAAAACCAATGGATTCAAAGCATTTCTCATACTAAATATCATGAATCCAATTCCAAATCTCATGAATCCCATCTTTGGTTTTGCTGCCGATTATTTGGGGGTGAATACCTTCTCATGGATCTAGACCTTCTGGGGGGATCGTTAATACGAACATTGCATTATTCAAAAATATCACTCCTCCAGAGATCTAGCCAGATTGAAAACTTGAGAAATCGGTGGAAATCAAATGTATATATATATATTATAGTATATTATAGTATATTATAGTATATTAAAGTATCTTAAAATATATTATAGTATAGAATATTATAGTATATATATATATATATTATAGTATATTGTAGTATATCATAGTATATATATATATGTATTTATATTATAGTATATATATATATATAAATCAGGTCAATTCCATGCTTCTTACCGGTGTTTACCCCTGACTTTTTCCCGCTGTTTCTGCTCTCGGCATCGCATGTCATGGTCTCGTTGCAACCCCACCGTCTCCGATCACTGCCACTGCTCACGCTGTCGGAGACACGTCCAGTCCACACGGCTTTGTCTCAAAAGTTTGGAAACCCAACATTCCTGGTATTGTGATTTACATAGTGCTTTACATATATATATATATACAATATATATATATACACATATTGTATACACACATATATATATATAGTATACATATGTATATAATTATATATATATATATAGATAGAAAGGGTCTTTGTAGTGGATTATCATTTGGTGGTTTATAGATTTATAGTTTATACAGTGGCCTATGTCGTCTTCACGGTGGTTCATCATTTCCCCACCCAACATGGCAACACAGAATCCATTCTCCTCATCGAAGCTCTTCTCTCGCCCCTTGACCAAACTGGCCAAAACGTTGACACCAGATCTGTCAGCCAGGCACCATAGCTTGATGAATCCTGCTGTTGCATGGCCTGTTGGCAGTTTCTAGGGAGCCTCAAACAGCCTCAGAATCCCTCAGAATCCCTCAGAAGCCTCAAGACTGTTCAGAAATTGACCTGTTTTTTTGATCTGAAGTTCTGTCGAAGTTGTGTCTTTCATCTGACACATCTCGGACTTGGATTTCTTTCCCCGCCCATCCGCAGCCCGTTGCAAATAGTAGGCCACCGGGTGCATGCTATCCTGGGATCGGATCCAGAGTGATTTGGGGTAAACCTGTCCTGGTTCAAGTACCCTCTGGTAAACGTTTACATAACGGAAAATCACCATTTTGAATGGGTAAATCCGAGCGTTTTGTATGTTCAGTGGGTAACTTTGACATAGATTGAAACAAATGAATACACGTGATGGAATGTCCTCCTGTTTTGGCATCCCAAATCCTCAGAGGTGTCAGGCATCATTTGATCCCGGTGCTGTTTTTACCCATACGCATGTCCACATTTGCATCTACAAGTTTGACATCACAGAAGTCTGACATCACAGAAATCCATTGACAATTTGAATTTCAACATGAAATTGCCATTATGTACTATCCGCTTAGATATTCTATAGCAAGTTTGACAGGATTCAGTTTCGCCATATTTCACCTGAGTTTCTGCTGCCCTCAGTTTGAGTATGTCAAGCCTTTCGGCCGCCTTGACACATGCTGCATCCACGTCAACCCCCAGCGCTGCAACGCCCAGTTCGTTCGCGAGTGCCAGTACCGTGCCGCGACCGCAAAAGGGATCAATCACCACCTTGCACGTCACGTCAGTCACCATGGTGTAAATCAATGTGTTGCCCCTCAGTTATGTTTGTTAGATGTTGGCCTATAAACTCCATGACAAAACTAGATCAACTTTACATAGTTATATATACCTAACATACATCCTGGTCAAAGCAGTTGCAATTTATAAACCAACTTAGCTATGAGGCACCTCCTCGTACGGAATAAAACATGGCTAGCTGACAAACAACTCAGTGACTCTGACTCATTCATACCGATACCATAGCTGTTTCATGGGAATATCAGTCATAAACAGAATGTAGATGGGGGATGTTCCGTTGCCTAAGTGAGATTATCAGAAGGTAGAAGCTAGATATGGAGGTTTCCTGAAATAGGGGTACCCCCAAATCATTCATTTTGATGGGATTTTCCATTATAAACCATCCAGCTATTGGGGTACCCCCATGTATGGAACCCCCCATATGGCTAGATGGAGCCAAAAATCACATTTCAAGTCCTTCAGGTCAAGTGAATTCTTGGCCAGACATGCTCGACAAGCCGGCTTGTTTTCGATTTCGGCAGCTTGAAATATCATCACAAATATATATATATATGTGTGTGTGTATAGTTATGATCACCATAAAATATAGATTTCATGGGATTTTAATAGGATTAAATCACGATATTGACCACTCCAAATTATATATATATATACATCATATAGCCATTTGTCGCAACCCCCAAAAGGATAGAACACATCATTTTGTTGTGATCATGCTATCCCATGATGGATCCATGGTGCTGGAATATTTACATATATTTACCTACAAAACTGGGTCATATATGGATTCATATTCCAGCACCATGGAACATATGGGTATACACATCGTGTTACACTGCACGTTTTCATAACTTGGCCACCTGGACATCTGTTTGCGCCACGACCCAGCGAAGTATCCGAGAAAGGGCCTCAGTTCCCATACCTTGGGCGTAGACTTTGCGACCTGCCCCGGAGCACCAATTGGGTGGTGGGCCCTTCGTCAATCGCACCATCTTCAAAGTTTAGATTGAGTCTACCAATATAAAACCAGCAACTATAATCTATGTATAATCTATGTTCGAATCAAGAATCCATGTCTATCAATCCGAGCGTCTTTTTTGCTCGATGTCGGTCATTGGGTAAAAATTGAAACGCTTGACTGCTAAATCATGACCAAACACTACACATCACCGCACTTATGTGGCTAACTGGACCTGCAAGTTTGACTCAGACATGTAGCAATTCTTACTGCCTGAAAATAGGGCATCCCTATATCCATCTATATCCACTGGTTGGTTAATCATCATTCTCCCCAATGGCAATTGTGGGAGGTATAATGTATAACCACATTTTCAGCACACCCAAATCACATTAGTTGATTATAGTTGGTAAATATCCCAATTCACATTCAATCATATGAAATCATATTACAATAAATCCCCATGAAAACCCAATAAATTCATATAAATTCCACGAAATACCAGTAAATCATATGAAATTCTATCAAAGCCCCATTAAAACCCAATAAATCCCACGAAATACCATGAAACACCCATTAAATCATATGAAATCGCTCTAAAATCACATCAAATCCATCCACACCTCGCGGAAGCAAATCCGGCACGCTGCACCTGGCGTCAAAGGCCGAGCCGGCCGAGCGCCCATCGCACTGGCGCCCGTGGCCGTGGCGCCGCGGCTTGATGAAGCACAAGAGGTGCGAATAGTCGGCACCTCAGAGAGATTGCACTGTTGGTGGGGCAACCATAGAAACGCCACAGGAAAATGGAGGTTTACCCTCTGGTAATAGTGATTAATAGTGATTAATAGTGGTTGATAATGATAATTAATGGTGATTAATGGTGATTTACCCTCTGGTAAACGTTTGCATAACTGTGGACAATCACCATGTTTGATGGGAATATCCACTATTTCTATGGTCATGTTCAATAGCTATGTTAAATTACCAGAGGGTAGATATTGTACTATCTGGTTATTTGACATATGGAAAATCACCATTTGCAATAGGTAAACCATCTATAAATGGGCCATTTCCCATGGCTGGTGGTTTTAACCCCTCTGAAAAATATGAGTTCGTCAATGGGGTTGGGATTATCCCATATATGGAAAATTACTTTACTTCGAGTGATCCCCACCATGACATTTCAAAACAGCTTGTTGACAACACTTTTGTCTGAAGCTTTTGTCACGGGACTTTTGCCCAACTAACTATCCCAATCATTTGTTTCACCTGGCAGGTCATTGTGCAGGTCATTCTGACATATCTTTGCCCAACTAACTATCCCAATTATTTGACTGTCAAACAGGATATAAACATGTCAGTGGACCATGTGAAGTAAACTCCAGAGCTCTCAACAGGTTTGTTTAAACATGACCAAACAGGGCAGTGGACCACCTGAGCCAAACAAACAAACATGCCCAAACATGTCAGCACGCCGCCTGTCAAACATGTTTGCACAAACATGACTGAACCAAGCCAGTGGACCCCTGAACCAAAGTCAAAGGCTCGCAAGCTCACGTGTAAACTCGACAAAACCATGCCAGCGTTACTTCATCAGATCGCTGCAGCTGCAACTCTCTATTTCTCCACCAGACCTCTTCAATCAAAACCGATTAGGTCCCACTGGCAGAGCACTGTGTCAGGATGCTTGCAATGCATCATAGACAGGCCAGGACTGCAGCCGCTCCAGCGTCGAAGCAGCTTTGGCTTCCAACTTGTCAGTCAGTTCTCGCAAGTAGGTAGGAGGGCCTTTGCGTAAAAGCTCCTCCACTTGCTCCGTGAACCCCAGCAAGATGAGATTCTTCAGTTTGCGGGCACGCGTCAGCATGACATAGATGGCTAGCCACCAGTCCGCATCCTCTAGGCCATCACCACGACGCAAATCAACCAGCACACCTCCGTCCAAAGTCAAGCCTTGCGCGCTGTAAGCAGTGCGCAGCATGCCATGCAAAAGCGGGAACTGCCAGCGAATCACTTCAATTTTCTCCGTTTCCTCGCCTAGTTTCAAATCAATTTTGAACTCTGCATGCACCAATTCCACAAAGAACAATGTCTTTGCGTCAGTTGTGTGATCGGCCACATTCTGAAACTTTTCTTCCCACGTCTGCAACAGAGCATCTTCCATGGGCGAATTCTTTCCTTTAAGTAATTTCACCCAGATACCTTTGGCCATGTAGTCCGGAAAAAAATGACAGAATCCAGGTTCACGACGGTCCAGGCGCTTCTGATCTTCATGGTGCAAATCCACTTTCACTACCACTGCCAGTTTGTCTTTAACCAATCCAAGGTGTGGAGCCAAGACATCCGCCAGTGGCACAACCATGTTCTCGTGCACCAGTAGCATGCCTTGCAATTTGCCAGTGCGATGCGGGTTTGGAACAGTGAGCAGCTGATGCGTGAGCTGCTTGTCTATGGTTTTATTTTTTCTGGAATGCCTTTGGTCAGCAGCTTGCAAACAAAATAACGGCACATCCAGGTCTTGCGCATCTCGATTTGCCCGTTCCACCATGCTGCGAGCAATGTTCTCCCAATACATGCCAATGACGTGACCATGCTTGAACAAGTCTGTGGTTAGTTCTTTCTTGCAATTTTCGATTTTGCGAGTGCGCAGCTGAGCCAAGTGATTCTCGGACAAGGGAGCAGCAGGCGTGCACGTGCGCATGGCTGTTGTGATTTCTGGCAGGTGAGCATCCAGAAACCGCTTCGACTTCTTCAAATGAATCACTGTATCAATGGTCATCAATGCCGCCTGGGCAGCATGGTGTTCTGTCTGCACTCTGTGCGGCATTTTGCGGATCAGCTCTTCGAGATTGTCAGCTAAGGAGATCTCGTTGGCAGGCTTGATCTGCAAAAAATCACCTGCAATCAGCAAAATTGGTATGTGTCCCATGAGCTCTCCTGGGTGGAAATAGCTGGCTGGATCAAGGCCTTCATCTTGACGGGCGCGCATGCTGCGGTAAAGCATCATGTTTTCCACTGCAGCTGGCACCAAACTGATTTCATCTTGAATGATTAAAATTTTCGGCTGCCAGCGTTGTTTCATCTCTTGCTCTTTTGTCTTCAAGGCCAAATGCTTGTTGCGCAAACTGGCTACACGATACGAGCAAGCAGTATGACATGTTCGCGCGCGATAGACATCATTGGAAATGGCATCCGATTGGGCATGGCTGAAGGTGGCAATCATGTATCGCTCTTCTTCTCCGGGCCTGGCTGGAAAAAGTGACAAAAAACATCCAGCATGAGCTCCAAAATGATTGTCGTCTTGCCAGTGCCACCGGCGCCAATCAAAAGGCATGCGTGCTGCGCACGTTTTCACAAAGGTATTTTGTTCTCTTCTTCCTGTAAAGCGACATCCATTGCCTCACCAAACCATCTGCAAGCAGACAATTGCTCCGGCGCCAGCTTGAATCCAGCGGCAGACTTTTCAAACGCAGCAACCTTCCGCGCCATCGCTGCAGATGGCTTGCTAAAGGTGCGCCATTCTGCTTCTGGCATCGCGACATCACTGTTTGCAGCCAACTCTCCTGCGCGCTCTGCGCAGTCGCTCGTAGCAGCCCGGTCCGCCGACAAGCGGCTGAGGCCCATGCTATCATTTGTCATGGCGGCGCGCTGAGCATCCAGTAGCGGCTGCGTGATCATGGGCACTTTCTCTTTCAACCTCAGTTGTTCTGCTCGTGGATTCACTGCAGTGCCACTCGCGCGCTTGTAGGCCGCAGTTCTATGCAACGCTTCTTCATCCCCTGTCAAGGGCAAAAGGCCCACAGAAATCATGTCGCGCACAAACTTGGTTTGCTTTTGACGATGAAAGGTCATGGCTTGCGAACGCTGCGATGAAGTCAGTGGATGATGTACTTTTAAAGGTGCATCTCCAGCCTTCAGTCGAACCTCCCCATCGATGTCTGGATCCAAAGCATCTTCGAAAGCTGGTTCAAAGGATTCGCCAGTATCTCCAGTCCCGTGGCCTTCACGCACTAATCCTGGATCTTCTTTTGCATCTGCGTCCAAAGCATACGACTTGGTTTTGGGTGCTGCCTTAGCACGTCCGTAAGCATCTAAGTTCTTGACCACTCTTTTTGTCAAGTAGCAAACATACTCTTGGACAGTCAAACGGTTCTGCAACTTTGCACTCGCATCGCAACCCAGTTTGTTCGTGCAATCCTTGTCCAATGGAATCAAGTATTTCTCTTGAGCCAATTCTTTTTGCAACTGGAATACTTCCAAGCACTCCCACAAAGTAGGTATTTCCATCCGTGCTTCAATTTTTTTTTCAGCATCCGCAGCTTTGGGTAAAACAGTGTGCTGCCAGTAGTGTTTCCATGCTCTTGGAAAGGCATCATATGGATTTTCATGCTCTCCTCGTTTCATCTTTTTGGTTCCTTTCTCCACATCCAGAAAGATGGCCCTGTACGGGTCCTGCGGATTGCCTTTTTCATCCATGTCATTGCTTTGCCCCAAAGGCTTGAAGAGTAGCAACTTGATCAAACTCATCTTATGCGGATCGACATCTGGCGATGGAATATGCATACCTTCCAGCTGTGGGATCTTTGGAATTAAACTAAGACGCTGTGTCTTCACTAACGCAGATGGTTTGTAATCTGCATCGTAGTCGAAGGTAATCACATAGTCTCCCAAAGGATCTCGACTGGATTGCTTCCGTGCACCATAAACCCACATATTGTAGACATACGCTGGAAGTGCCTGCACATGCATTCACAAACAAAACATTATGATTTTATTTTAAGGTGTTTAACACTTCTTAACTACTTTCAAGACCCTGCCTGCATGATGGGATGCTCTCCACGGTGCATGTAGTCTTCGTGATTCGATGTGAACTGCACATGAATGTTGGAGTTGTGATCAAAGCTGTCGATCTGAACGGCCTTCATGTCAGCAGCCATGCGATTCCGCAGCTTGTCGTTTTGCGCATATTGCAAGGCTTGTTGCAGCGATGTGAACCGTTGCCCGCCCGGACTGATGTAGATGTAGGCATGGTCTTCCCCAGTTTCTTGTTCTACTTGTTCCATGGTCGCAGCAGCATTGGCAGACAGGCTTTTATCATGCGGCTTCGGTTGTATGAGCCAGCCCACTGGTAATTCTTTAGCTCTTCCACTTTGCAGCGACGGCAGTAAAAAGCCAATGCTTTGGGACACTGAAGCCTTTTCGTGTAAAGCTTTCAAACTACCTTTGAAATGGTCTTGCCAGGCTGATAGAGTTTTGGCATACGCCACCTTCAAATTAGTCTCCCAGCAGCGATGCGTAGCGAAGGACATATGATCGAACAACATGGGAAACACCAACTCCGAGCCACTTTTGACCTGCAGTGAATTCATCAAGTGCACCAATTTCTTCAACACCATCTTGACTCTCTCCTTGTTGCGTTGACGCGTCGTGAGTTTCTCGACGCTGCCGTCAGCTTCAGACGCATGAATTTTCTGTGCAATGCGTTGCAGACCCTGCATCAGCTTGTCACCTAGAGCGTGTACCTTTGTTGTATACTCATTGATGTAAAAACCTTGGTTGTGCGCATCTTGAAAGGCACCTTGAGTTTCTTGTTCCAACTCTTGCAGCAAGCTCTCCAACCAAGTCGAATCTGCACTCACTTCCAAAGGTTCTGGCTTCTGTGGAGCCACAAGCCATTTCGGCTCCAGGTCACCTGTCTTTCGAGCCATCCAAGCCAGTTCAGGTTTGGCTCCGATGTTGGGTAGCCACTCCAAAGGCAGAGTGCTGGCAGGTGGCAGATACACCAGCGATTGATTGTCGAAGTTGCACCGCAGACTCACAGCAGCCACGTAGTTGGTCAGAGTTTCGAAGGGACACACCACAGCAGGACAAATGCGGCCACGTTTCCCCTTCCCACTTTCTTCAATAATGTAAAGTTGATTATTGAGTGGTCTGCCATCCCTTCTCAACTTTATTGGCTTGTCTGCTGGAACAGAAGCAGTTTCATCTGGTTCAAGCACTGTGATGTGGTAACAATGATGTCTGCAAACTCGGGTACCTGTCTTATTGTATTTCCAACAGGATGGACCACAAACGTGAAGCATGGCCCGAGCTTGCACTTGCCATGCATCTTGAAGGTACATGGGCAGCCAGGTAGCAGTATCCAACTCCGCGTCACTTGCCCGTCCTTCTGTCAGTGTGTGGATACGTCGATAGCTGGGCATGGCTGTCAAGGCTTGGCCACGAATCAAACGCTTCTTCATGGGCTCCGCACTTGTTTCTGGGAAGGAAGCATCTGCGGGCTCATACAAATCATCCGGAGGCAATCTTTTCGGCAGATCAATTTTCGGCACCTCAGTGACACATGGCCGACGCTGCTTGCGATACCCTTCTAAGTTCTCTTCACCGCCATCCATGCGGCACCGATGCAACATGTCTTGAGTCACAATCATGGGTTGGGCACTAGTTGCTTGACCAAACACTTTCGGTAGATGTTCAACACTACTGTGATGAGTTCGCTGAAAAAAGTTAATCCATTGACTCACCACATTCTTGAGACAACTGTGCTTCTCCTGCAAGGGCTTCTCTGCAAATTGTTCAATGGCAGTCTGCATTGTCAAGCTCACACCCCATATTTCCCAGTGTCCATGCAAGGCACCACGCCCTGAGGCTTCCAGCTCACCTCTTGCAGCTTGTGATATCACTAAGCATCCCAGAGACGTCAGAGATGCTGCCACACCATCGCTCGTCCAAACACGATGCTCCACGGTCACTCCCTCTGGCTGCGCAACGCAATCCGGAGAAACCCCTAAGATATGCAAAACAAAGAGGCGCAACAGCAGCTCCACAACGACACATTGACCAACAGGATCATTCACAACACGCAGACGCAACTCTTCGTAAGTGAGTTTCAAGTCGGGATCAGCATCAATGTCTAAATTGATTTCAACACCCTGACAGAGCAGAATCAAAATGTTCCTGTTGTCAGCAATGTTTGGAGTGCAAAATATCAGTGGAGCCCCGAAGAAAATAGTATACGCTGTAAACTTGTGTCTGCATGCCACGCGATATCCATTGGGCCCGACCACTTTGCCCATGACAAGATTGAAGAGATGCGATGCTCGACGCACTAGGCCCATCATGCCATCCGCCTCACCTTTTTTACTGGAAAGCAGAGCTAGTTGATCGGGTAACTGCGCCAGTGATTTCAGTTGTGTTTGGATTCCGGGAATGCGCAGTCCCACGTTCACAGCCATAAAACCAGACATCATGCGCCAAAAGGTCGCAATCACCATGATATTCACTGGGTGCGTGCAAAAGCGATTCACCGCAAATGGCACGACTCTCCCGCTGCAAGACACACGTGGCCGTTGTTGTTCTGCTTCTTCAAGTTGTTTCAATAGCAGCTCTACATCAGGCTGATGCTCCCACAATTTTGGCTCTCCGTGCTCTGCAACATAATTTTCACCTTCATACAAATCGTATTCCAGTTCTTCACGCAGAAGCCAGTGCTTCACAATTTCCTGAAATGAAGTACGTTTGTATGGTTTGTCATTCAATCGCTCATCGCCATACACACAGTCCCCATAGCACCAGTCCATAGGGTTCCACTCCTGCCAAAAGCCTGGTTCCCACATCTTGGCGTATGCTTTTCCAGTTGGCACAACCAGCTTGGGATTGTCATCTGCAGTGAACTGCGCTTCTGTTTCTACTCCTGCAACTGGTTCCTCCTGTGCAGGCGAAGCATCGCCGTCTTCTTTGGACAAAGGTTCTGAACAAATAGCCTTTTCTACATGCTTGCGTGTTTCTGAAGCTGACAACTGACCCACTGCCTTGCGAAATTCAGCTGCAGTCTGATATAGTACAGACCGCCGAGGCTTGTCTTGGATAAACTCAGCCAGTTCCTCCTCTGTTTGGATTGCAGCAGCTAATTTTTCCATTTCTTCCAACTTGGCGGCAGCCACTTGCCAGCAAGTGCTTTTGTCTAAAGGCACAGTGTCTGGACAGTGATAAGAAACTGGAACATCTTCGGAGCTTTCCAGCAACTCTTGCGCCCCAGTGTAGAATCCACGGGGCCACGATATTTGTTGGAATCCGCTCTGCCTGCCAACTCTTCAACCTCTTCTTCATCCAACTCTTCCACAGGCGCGTCAACAAAAGTCTTTTGCAACACTTCGGGCGTCTCACCATCAATCCACTCTTCTACATCAGCTTTTCTGCAAATTGCCGCTTGGTGCGCTTTGCTGTTACGTTGCACAAAGTCAAATTGTTTCAGCAACAATGTCTTGGAGATCGGAAAGGTTTGCTTTTTGCGCATATCTTGCGGGTCAATTACAACAAACACTGCTTCGAAACTTTCGGCCAAATCTCTAGGCGGAAATTCCTTGATGGCCGGCAAGGTGGGCGCTTGTTCTACGATGGTGGTAACGCCATCGAGTCCAAATGCAGAGTGCGACCGTTCCCAAGGATTCTTGCTGTTGGCCGTAAAAAATACCTTGGTGAGAATTACCCTGCGCAAAGGCAACAACATTCTGTGCCCATATGGCATCCTGCGCATCAACTCTGGGTGTCGCCCGAGCCACTTTCCGTTTGCCAAAGCTCGCACAGGCATTTCAGGTGGGTTTTTGACCAAACACCGCCTACATTCTTTGCACAAAGGGGCTTGTTCCTCGCCTGTGCACATGCGTTTCGTCACACGACGTTTGTGTAAAAGCATTTGGACCTTATCACCTGTTTGCAACAGAACAGTTGGACAAGACTTGAAGACTTCTTCCGATGGCACCTCTGGCCAAGTTGACACATACAGCTTTGGGTCTAATAGCAAACAAACTTTATCTTCTTTCTGAAACTCAGTCTTCGCACCAGCAATGAAAGTCGGAATGAGTTCCTCTGACCAACGTCTTTCAGCACACACTACACATGCGACAAACCGCCGGAGTCCCCATCTCTCATCTCGCTGCAAACCCTTCCCCAGACTCAGCTTGTCATGCATGTGCGTAGTGAAGTTGTTCCAATCTGTCGCTCCTCTAACTTGGAATTCAGAAAAGTTCTGCAACGCGGCCCGCTGCAAACTGCCAGGAAACTGCCACACTTCTCGCGAAAGCAAGTGCAAGACACGCAAACGATATGTGTGATAACCTTCATGCACAGCATCACAATGTTCAAAGAACTCACCTAAGTTTGTGAACCATTTCTCTTCACACCCTTGCAACAAACATGAAATGGGCGGCATGTTCTCCGGAGCATCTGCGAAAGTCCGCAAATGGTTATCAAGCCCAGATCGCACAGGAAGATTATACCTTTTTGCAAATAAGGCCAAGGGCGTCTGATCTAGCATGAACGGATCCACCTGATCTTTCTCCGTTCTTTCACGAGCAAGCTTTAAGCCACGTCTGGAGCGGTCTTGCTCCCTGGTGGAGCGGTCTTGCTCCCTGGTGGAGCGGTCTTGCTCCCTGGTGGAGCGGTCTTGCTCCGTGGTGGAGCGGTCTTGCTCCCTGGTGGAGCGGTCTTGCTCCCTGGTGGAGCGGTTTTCCTCCCTGGTGGAGCGGTCTTGCTCCCTGGTGGAGCGGTCTTGCTCCCTGGTGGCACGGTGTTGCTCCCTGGTGGCACCGTCTTGCTCCCTGGTGGAACGCTCTTGCTCCCTGGTGGAACGGTCTTGCTCCCTGTCTTGGTCCGTGTTGGAGCAGTCTTGCTCCCTGTTGGACAAGTCCTGCTTCCTTCCAGTGCAATCTTGCTTTCCCTGTGCCTTCACTGCTTCTTTTTGCTGCTCAATAGATCCAACTGGTTTGAAATATTTAAGTAAACAGTTTCCCTGCGAAGCGTCAGCAGCTTTTCTTTTCGATCTCGAAGCTTCTGGAACATCCTGCGAACTTGCAGCGTGTGTAGGAACAGCTCCAGTGAAAACCGGTTGGGTCCCATCAACACTTGCTGCTGCTTCAGTAGCGTGGGCAGCACCAGGAAGAGCAGGCGCTGCTTTACAAAGACATTCAAACCAGGAGTGTTGTTGGCATACCATTCCTTCAAACAACATGGTTTTCCCAGAGCACTGGTCATCACACCTTTCAAATAAAACGCCACATGGAACCACAGGACATTCTTTCATCTGCACATTCCGCACAAACTCATCATTGGCCAAATGCCATTGGCCATTCTGGCACAGTGCTGTTACATAGTGGCCGCTTGTCATGCTCACAGAACTGTCTTCATCATGCAGATGCAATATCGCTGCTTTCACTCTGTAACCTGTTAACAAAAACAGTATTGACTTCCATACCACAGAAAGCACAGCTGACACTAAGCACAACTAAAAACACACGAAATACAAAACAAGCTATGATTTTTCCAAGGGGCGCGGCTGCATCTCAGCCATTTCTGTGAAGAGCATGCGCAAGTCCACCTCTGCGTTCCAGTCAACAATCTTGGTTGCAATCCAAGACAATTCAGCCGTCACTTCGTCTACCACAAATGGAATGGTTTGCAGAAGAATTTCCTTACTGACAGTTTCCAAAGTGCCATGGCGCTGTTTCAGATGTAAGTCTACAAACTCTTGCAGACAACACTCTTCTCCCAGTGTGTAGGCCGACTGATGCAATGGAGTGGCGTTGAAGCAAACACTAACTTGCTCCGTAGACTCCGGAGCGTTTGATAGCTGATGGACAACTTGAAGAAATTCCATGGCATCACACTGCCTATCGATGAATCCGTAGTTCTGCCAATGGTCTAAACAAAAATGCAAAAGTTCGATGGGCGCCACCACTTCATAATTCCCCATCCATTTCAAGAGTTGTGGCAATTCTTTACAGGGAAAAGGTCTCTGCAACGATGCTCTTTCCAAAGTTTCGCTGTAGTGTAGCCACTCAGAAACAAATTCAGAGTGCCAAAGCAACTGAACAGCACTGTTCAACCAACATGTCAGCGACTGAAAGTTCACTAACCCCGTGTAAGTGTTCTGTCCTTGCTTCGCCTGCATTACATTCACAATGCTGAAGTCTCGCAGCAACTTACTGGTCAGCTCTTGTCTTTCTTGTGCACGTCGCAATGCCACACCGCGGCACGCCGCTTCCAGAGGCAAACTGTTGCGCCCTAGTTCCCTGGACTGCCAAAACAATCGGTTCTCACGCACCTCTTCGAAAAACCTACAAAGACAATCTCCTACTTCCAAAGGACCATAGCAGACTCCTAACTCTTCACGATACTTCTGGACACATGGCTGCAAGCCACTCATCACAGCAGGAGGGGTACGATACATCTTCTTAGTACCATCTCTGAACACACGTTCCAGTCTCTGTTGAACAACACGATTTTGCGCCTGAACTGTCGCACGGCCAAGGGATGCATCAGATGTTCGCTCAATTCCAATGGCAATGCGATCCCATGTCATGAAGGTTTTCATTCTATCCCACACGATGTTGTATTTATCAATAAAGTTTTCTTGCCGGCTGATTGCCGCAACGATTTGTTCTTTCAGCGCTTCACATTCTTCAGCAGACAGGGGTTTGGTTTCCAGTGTGTGACACGAAGCGCCGGGATCCATTCCATGGCCCTTGAACAACTCCGCATGCGTGCGCAACATTTCTGTGTTGCGACAACGCCATCGGAGACACTTGGCTTCTTTCTGCCTGGAGGCACTGTTTCGAATTTCTAGCATGGGAAACACAAGTCTTGGGGCAAAGGGAACCAAAATTGCAAAGACAGCAGCCACTGTCGCATTATGGCTCGGACAAACCAGCCAACAGGTAGCGAACGATAGCATCTTGCACCACGAGCAATGCAAATTCCCTAAGGTGCACAAAAGACACCCCACGCTGAGACGACCGTACTCCGAATTACCGCCACACAACAACCAGAACAACGCAAACAGCAGCAGTCTAACTAAACGATATTCTTGCCAAACATGTTGCCATACAAGCAGTCCAGAGCACATGCGCAGCGCACCTGCAAGAACCACACTGCAAACATAATGCCACCCTTCCTGTATACGGATCTTGCAGCTGACTGGCCGGAAGATGGAACAGAACATCATGCGCATCATTTTTTTGTTTTTTCTGCCTTTGATGCAACTGATATTCCAAGGCTTCGGCTTTCTGAACCCCGAACTAGCACAAGTCGGCTCAACTGCGGCTGCTCTGTCACACATCTGATGCGTCAGCATCCTTTTGCTTGCGGCATAGGACACGCTTGCTCCGAGCATCCACACAAAATAAAAATGCCACAAAGACAAGGCCATTCCATACATACAAGGAAAAAGTAACACAGCACTGATACAGAAAATGCTTCTCTGCAATGATTGTCTTCGAAGCGATTTCATTCGAAGAGACCACAAACCCATACAGCACATGTAAAGTAGGAAGGCGAAAAGCCCGGTAGGCTTTGCAACCTCTGGGTTCCTTGCGATTCCCTCAGCAGCCATCTCCAACCCGTGAAAAGCAACAACGGCGTTGGAAGACATGAAGCACGCCCAGTGTAGACCACAAGCCAAAAGCAGCAAGGCCGCATGTATCCCAGCAAACATCGCCACACTGTGCACGCCGGCGCCAGACGAAAGCTGCGCCTGGCATCACAGCCGGATCGGACTGCAATCTTGACTAAAATTAAGAGACCAAACAAAACAGACAATTTCTTTTAGTCATTCGAGACCAAATGACATACACTCCAAACTGCCGCAGAGACTGGTGAACCCCGTGACTTCCCCTAGCAACTGTCCTTCGCTGCAGCTTTCCGCCCGCCACTAGCAGCTCGCCCTGCCCAAAAGCAGTTGAAGCCCACGCTGCGTACGAGCCCTGCGACATGTACCTGGCAAAGCGACAGACGAAATCATTTGTGAACAACCCGCTAATCACACTGTATTCAGCACGCGTCACCTGCGCACTCCAGTAGTACACAGTCCATCCGTCAGCATTCAGCATCTGCTGCGATTTCGTCTACTCTAAAACCTAGACATGTCCATGCCCTCTCACAAAACTCAACCAAGCTATCACAATCATTTCATCTGCAGAGACGCGTTCATGATGACTTTGTGTCTATCATGCCTCCTCTACTATCAGTTGCCGCTCTATTTCTTATACAGCCACAGACCCATCAGACCGCCCTGCCACAAAAGCAGTTAAGTCTTAAGATGCGATCCGCCGCTAGAAGCTCGCTCCGCCCAAAAGCAGTTGGAGCCCACTCTGCCTGCTTCACACTACCAACAGTTCCCAGAACCGCTCAGAATTCTTCTCCTTCATGAGTCTTCCGCATCTTCAACCGCTTGGCAGATCGTTGCTGTGCAAACAATTCTTCAATCTCCTGAGTCCTTGCTTTGGTCTCTGCCATTCCTGTTGTTCGAAGAGACCACAAACCTATACAGCACATGTAAAGTAGGAAGGCGAAAAGCCCGGTAGGCTTTGCAACTGCTGAGGGAATCGCAAGGAAGTTCCTTGCGATTCCCTCAGCAGCCATCTCCAACCCGTGAAAAGCCACAACGGCGTTGGAAGCATTCAGCATCTGCTGCGATTTCGTTGTTGCGAACATTTTCTTCCCAACGTTGACTCTCTTCCAGCTGTAGACAATGAAATCTCCAATCTCGAAGAAGGGCCTTCCCTCAGCACAAGCGCCTTCTATGTTTCATTGCGCCACAGCTGGAAGATCCAGCTGTGACGCAATGAAATCTCCAATCTCGAAGAAGGGCCTTCCCTCAGCACAAGCGCCTTCTATGCTCGATCTATGCGACAATTTCAACGTCTACAGCAAACAAAAGCTGCGCAAATTTCACAGTGTCATCCCAACTCGTGACACCAAATGGCCATGATCTCTTTGCCATGGCTCTTGAAACACAAGACCTTCCCAGTCAAAACCAGTTCAGTCCCAATTTCACAGTGTCATCCCAGCTCGTGACACCAAATGGCCATGATCTCTTTGCCATGGCTCTTGAAACACAAGACCTTCCCGGTCAAAACCAGTTCAGTCCCAATGTGTTCAAACTTCCCAAGTGCAAAAAGACAGTGTCCATCTTGCAGTGTCAAGCGACATCTAAATATCTAGATCGTATGTAACTTCTCCACTCTTTCTCACTGAAACATTTCGAAGAGATACACCTACTACATTTATATTCTCAAGCGTTTCATCTCCCTATCCTTTGAGCACCATTATCTTATTCACGTTTCTGCTTGTGCTTGAGCTCGCCTCGGCTGTTGCGCAAGGTCCCAAAGCACAAGCTGCTTTCCAAATCACTTACCCAACACTTACTGGCCAATGTGCTTACTTCCACTCAAACTCCTCGCCTGCGCAGCACTCGCAGATTGGTCACCCTCTGCCATCACCTGCCAAGCAAACAAAAACACGCAAGAAGACACTACTGATCACATAACCTCCTCCTGCTGAATGCTTCTATGATGATGTCCATCCTGCCTCTGGCCCGCGATCGAGTAGATGAGGGCGCAAATGCTCCAGCAAATGTTCCGATGTCACATATCCACCATGCTACCATAGCTGTGATACACAATAGAAACTCTGTGTGATGTTGACTGTCTCAAGCATCAATCCAGCATGAGATCCCTTCAAGTAATTTGTAGTAACTTGCTGTAAGATGTTGCCTGTCTCAAGCGTCTTTGCAAACAGCTCCAAAGGTACAGAAATGGAAATGTCTCTGTCCACCCCAGTGACTCTGTCATCTGTTCAAACTGATTGCTTCAAACTTTGCCACCCGCAAAGTCAATAGTGGCATTGCCCCGATCACACTACCACACACCTGCAAGTTCGCAAGTAATATATCACATACTTGTCTGACATTCTTTCTAACTTTCTTCTGCACATTCTTTGTCCCATATCTTCCTACATGAGGTCCGGCAGGGGAAGATTTGCCAGGTAGAATGCCATAAAATATGCCAGAAGATATGCCAGATAGATATGCCAGAAGATATTCCAGAAGATATGCCAGATAGAATGCCAGATAGAATGCCAGAAGGTATGCCAGATAGAATGCCAGAAGATATGCCAGATATAATGCCAGAAGATCTGCCATATAGAATGCCAGAAGATATGCCAGATAGAATGTCAGATAGAATGCCAGAAGATATGCCAGATAGAATGCCAGAAGATATGCCAGATAGAATGCCAGAAGATATGCCAGATAGAATGCCAGAAGATAGAATGCCAGAAAATATGCCAGAAGATATGCCAGATAGATATGCCAGAAGAAATGCCAGAAGATATGCCAGATAGAATGCCAGAAGATATGTCAGAATATATGCCAGAAAGATATGCCAGATAGAATGCCAGAAGATATGTCAGATAGAATGCCAGAAGATATGCCAGATAGAATGCCAGAAGATTTGCCAGATATGCCGATATCAGAAGATTTTGCCAATAGATGCCAGAAGATATGCCAGGGAACAGTTGGCATGGTACTCGCGGTTGAGGTCCGGCAGGGAACACTGGGCGCGGATGGTCGTGGTTGAGGTCCGGCAGGGAACACTGGGCGCGGATGGTCGTGGTTGAGGTCCGGCAGGGAACACTGGGCGTGGATGGTCGTGGTTGAGGTCCGGCAGGGAACACTGGGCGTGGGTGGTCGTGGTTGAGGTCCGGCAGGGAACACTGGGCGTGGGTGGTCGTGGTTGAGGTCCGGCAGAGAACACTGTGGATCGCGGGTCGCAGTTGAGCCAGGACGACGAGGACGACGAGGACGACAAGGACGACAAGGATGACAAGGAGGACGAGGAGGAGGAGGAGAGGAGGACGAGGCAGGAGGCGGAGGAGAAGGAGGAGGCAACTGACATAAAATCTAACAACCCTCACCTGGCAGGTGGGGAATAAAAAATGTTCCAAATCACCAACCAGATATTGTAAAGCCTACTTTTAAGATCGAACCCCAGCCCTAACCTTGGACCGCAAAGAAACTTAAACTGAAAGGGTCCATGTCCAGCGGCCTTCCGTGGTGGTTTCGCAGCTAGCCTTCAACCAGGGCACTGGCACCGCGGCGCGGCATTTCCACCGCGTCGGGATCAAAGGTGATCTTGTGCCACAAGAGGATCTGGCCTCGTCACCGAAATCTTGGAGGATCGATCTGGCAGGATATGAAGAAATACCGACAACAATAGTAATGTCAACCCCGGATTTTGCTAAACCATGGTTTATGACAATTAGGGGGGTACTCCTCCAATAGTCATTTCATCTAATACTTTTTAATGCTACTCTCCCAATTAGTCACAGCCGTAAACAGGGGTTTATTCATCCAGGGTTGACATTAATGATGCTGGTTTATCAATAATTACTCATGATATCAGGTTCTTTGAGTTGGGTTGGTTTCATGGAGCTACAAATAAGATCAACAAGCCTGCTTTGGTGCTTCACCCCCCGTTATCAGTTGGTTTATAACCCCAAGTAACGAGAGTTACAATGCGATATACCGTATTTGTGGCCGAGAAACGTCAACTTAGGTTTTTAGGTCAGGGCAAAAGATGCCCCCGGGACAATTATTGGATAGGCACCGTAAGGACAAATGATAATAGTGTTGATAGTATCAATCATACGAGTACTAATATATAATAATTGCAACAATTTTATGATGCAGATTTAAACGCGTAATAGTAATATCAACAAATAATCACAATCGTCATAATTGCGAAACACATCCACAGATTCTGACAACAGTGACGTGTCATCCTCGCACGGTGAACAACATTTTTCCTGGTAAGTTAATTGTCTCTCAAAAAGTCTCATCAGTTTCCTCTCTATGCATGGCCAATGACTTTATGCGTCATAGGATGTCTCAGGGTTCGTGTCGTTTGCTGTCATGGTTCAACTGTTGCTACCCTCTGGTAAACGTTTACATAACGACCTGGAAAATCACCATGTTTAATGGGAAAACTCACTATTTCCATGGCCATTTTCAATAGCTTTTTGTATGTTTACCAGGCCGGGTATATTCCATTAATATCCCATTGAATCACTATAAAATCCCATTCAATCCCTTTAAATCCCATGAAATCACTAGGGGATCATTACCAGAGGGTAAGCCCTGATTGGTGGTTGGTAGTTCAGATTCGCCCGGAGCCCTGCCTGCTGCATCGGCCTCTTTGCAAATCAGGGCAGCTTTGTCAATCCACTGGCCACCAGTCATGATGTCAGTCTGCAAAAAAATGACCTTAGATGTTGCCACAATGAGCTAAGTCGTTAGTCCAGTTAAATGGGATATACCCTCTGGTTATTTAACATAGCCATGGGGAATGGCCCATTTATAGATGAGCGATCGGCAAAACCTCAATTGAAAAATGCGATCTTCGGGTCATATCGTTTTTGGGACTTCACTATATCGTGTTACAGTATATCCTGATTGCATCATCCGCATCCCCTGGCAAACTGCATGCGGAAAGCCTTTTTACACCTCCACTTCGCGTCTTGGGCATCTTTGACTGCCCTGCGCTTTCTTTTCCAGCGCTTCAACTGTATGGTGGGTGTCGTGTGATACCTGCCAACGCAACTGCAAATCACAGTTGCACCATCCTTTCTCCAGCTCAGAAACAAGCTTTGAATTCAGTTTGTTGGAGGAAACCCGGGTGAGCTCTCACAGCGACATGCTCCATCCATTCACTCGCCATCGTCTGCGCAGCAAACCATCGACCTGGTCCAACGCCTTTGCCTTGGCTATCTTCATCTAGGATAAAGATCGTCAAACCGGACCTGCAGGTGCAGTTGTGCCCGAGATGAACCGGGATTGACTAAAGCAGTGGAGCGCTGCAAAAGAATATGCATAGCAGCGAAAAGATCGCAATGAGCAAGTGATAATATTAAACGGCAAAGGTCTCAAGAATCTTTTGGCATCTGGGCCATCCATCAGCGAAGGACATTTTGTCAAGAAATGGTTATCGTTTAGTTATCGTTTTCGTTATCGTTCAAAGAGGGAAACATTTTTGGGAAAATGGCATGAACCAAGGAAAGTTGGAAAGGATACCTGTTGTCATCGTCACTGCTTGCATGAAAGCGCGGAACTCATCCGAAAGGCTTGAACAATGGCGAGACAAAAAGAGCATCCAAATCCAGCTAGTTACCACATAACAATACGT
Source organism: Cladocopium goreaui (assembly GCA_947184155.2). NCBI lineage: Eukaryota > Dinophyceae > Suessiales > Symbiodiniaceae > Cladocopium > Cladocopium goreaui. The sequence continues at coordinate 4,885 of CAMXCT020004612.1, read as the reverse complement.
GATTGGATACAAAACCGTTTGCAGTAATCAGAAATAAAGAAATTGGCCAGGATCAAGTGTGTCAGCATACTTTTGCACATCTTCCGTTGTGTGAGCTGGGCATGGCGTGTACCCCACAACTGAGAGCCTAGATGATCTAGATGCTTCTAGAACAGGTATCCACCATCATGTCATGTACACAACCCCTTCACTTCCCACAATGCTTTCACATATGATATGATTCCCATGTTATCGTTTTGGGACTTCACTATATCGTTTTACATATCAAGATGCATATTTTTACATGACAGATCGCTCGAATACATACCTCCTACACGGAGAGTTTAGCCTCTTGATTGAAGATTTTCCCAGCTAGAAACCTCCATTTGTCAGGGATTTTCCATGGCAATGTTAAATAACCAGAGGGTAACTGATATAACTAGAACCCACTTGCTATATAACCAGTTAGCTAGTTCCGGCATATCACCCATCTGAGTATCTAGTCTTTTGGGAACGGAGGAGAAGGAAACAATGGTGGTAAACACCGTTGGTATACGAGTACTTCAGTTTTTCATCAGCATGTGACACTGCTTAAGTCTCAGTCTCAAGATTACTCGAGACATCTTGAGTTCGGTTACTGATCACACTTGTGAGGGTTTGTATTTAAGGGGTACTTAATGGGTATTTTAATGGGTATGACCTGCAATAAGGAAATTCAATGGATATATGATATACAGATATACACTGTAAACATATAATTATCCTCAAGTAGAGAATATGGAACGTTCAAACATATTATATCAGATTATCATATTCCCATGGATTTGTTCAAATCTCCATATTCTACTCCCAGATGACTACATATTTCTACAAGTTCTATCCAGCAATGAGTCCCAGTCCTCCGCTTTCCCGCGTTCATTTGGATCGAATCCCAGTGACCAAAGTGCCTTGCTGACAGCAGTGGAAGATGAATTGAACTGCCTGGCGTCGTGGCACCCAGTGATGTTCCCCCAAGGTCCTGGAGGTCCTGGAGGTCCTGGATTCCTGGATCGAACATCCATGAGTCAAAACATGTCAAAAAGAAGAACTATGAAGAACTTCCCGTTCATATGAAAAAAAACAGAAACCATGGTCTAGGAGGGGATGAAACCATAGAATTGGGACCATAGAATGTGGCTGTTTAATATGAGTGGGGGATGGGATGATATATATATATGTATATATATATAAATATATTCGCATTTGTTCATAGGGAAAAGCAGTCGTATGAAACCAGCTACAGTTGGACCTTTTTTATGTCCTACATGTCCTTGGAAACCCACCCAGCTCACCCAGCTGCGCGCAAGGCCTTCTGGAACCAATCCAGGTAATGCTTTAAAGACACTTTCTGTCCTTTTTTCAATTCAGACCAGTCTGGCAGTGAAGTCACCACACCTGAGTCTGACAGAAGCAACCAAAAAAAACCACCTCTTGAATCATGTTGAAAGAAGCTTGGTTGAAGGGGTGAATACTTTATGGCATTTAGCCGTCATTGGATTAATATGATAGATGTTGGTTGATGGCTATAGGGGGTTATACTACTCAATGTATCCGGAATTGTGTCATGAATTCGTAGTGATAGATCATGTGTCCTTGATTACCTGCATAGCTGGCACAATTCCTGAACTTTAGTCCCCTGGTTGTTAGCATGACCAAAAGAAGCGGTAGAAATATGGCAACTACAGTACATATTTACATGCAATCATGTAGAAACTATGAAAATTAGCTTCATTTTGAGGCAAAATACACTGAATAATTATATACCATTCTGATTTCAAACTCTTGTGGGTTCGTCCTGGTGAACAACAATTCAAATAACAAGGTCGTAAATGAGGTCGATAGAATTTCCCCAGCACATATTCTGATGCATGTTATTCACTGCAATCTCTTTGCAAATCCGTATGAGCAGTGTTCCAAACCCTCCGTCATTCCATGAAATGCGGGTTGGTTTAGAACGGGATTCACAGTTCAATGAATCTTGACAATGCTCAATATATTGGGTAGTATAACTCCCTACAATCATCAACCAACCAGCATTTATCATACGGCGTATGAAATGATTGTTAAATCCAATCCAATTGCTCATCAATCGACAGTGCTCTGCCGATGCTATCCTCAGAAAAGGGTCCACAAAGAGAGAACACTTATATATTCCACTACAGGATGGGGCCCCCAAGATAGCTAAGTTGCCTTATAAGTGGCTTAACTATGGTTTATAGTATATATATATTGTAGCTATAGTTAATGAGGGTAGTTATAATGGTTTATAAAGCAACTTATAACTGGGGCCCCATCCTGTACCAATCTGTGTGTCGAAATTTGGTATATACCTTCAAGGAAAACACAAAATGTATGCTATAGATGGTGTTTCGCCCCGGTTAGTAAATAGCTATTAACTTTATGTACGTTTCGCAGGGCAAGTAGGAACCACCAATCACCAGGTAATGAGGTAAGCCAAGAATGAACCATCCCCAATTTTGGTTTTATAAGTGGTTTTCCCCTATGACTGGCATCAAAATATTCCCCCGGTTGGCATTGGGTGGATCCCACATTGCCCAGGGGATGAGTTGGAACCCTATACGGATCTATACATGGCCTTTTGAAGGGATGAACATCCAAAAATCCCCAGCGAACTTTTGATGTGAAAGGCATAAACCAGGATCAACTGGTCCATAGCCATTCTTTTTCCTTCTAGTTATAAGTTGGTTTATCGGCCCCATCTACTGTAGATATTCCCCAGTTCTTCAACAGCAGTTCATCAAGCTGGATCATATAGCACTTCTCACACGAACCAGGTGACCTACTTGCTTACTGAGCTGAATCACCAATCACAAAGTAATTATCATATTTTATCAACAGCAAAACAAATCCCAGCCTCATCCCATCCAAACAAAGGGATTGAAACTTGCCCTCCAGTAATTCCAAAATAGCTATTGAAAAATGGCCCATTTATAGTATTCACAGTACCTGTTATATATTATATATAGACTGGTTGGTTTCAACCCCTCTGAAAAATATTAGTCGGTTGGGATGATTCTTCCCAATATATGGAAAAATATAATTCATGTTCCAAACCATCAACCAGCTGTAATATGTATATATATATACCATCTGGTTATTTAACATAGCCATGGAAAATCACCATGCTATTAATAGGTAAACCATCTATAAATGGGCCATGTTCCATGGCTATGTTAAATAACCAGATGGTATATCCCAGCAAATCCCATTAGATCCCATTAAGTCACCATTAAATCCCATTAAATCCCATATATATATATATTAAGGATGGTATCTTCCATGGCTATATTGCATTACCACCTGCCAAGGCATCAAGGCACAGGACCTCTCCGGAAATCCTTCCGGCCCCAGCTGTTCCATCCACTCCACGGCATCACGCTGCAGCACCGTGCGACACGCGCGACACGCGCCGCTAGCGTCCATCAGCGGTTACTGTATGGGTTAAGTCAATTTCTACCTCCAAATCCATGGGTAAAAATGGGGATTTCCATCAATGGGGCATGGAAAATCCATCTATAAATGGATGATTTAGGAGTACCCCATTTCAGGAACCCTCCAAATCATGTCCCAAGGCCCAAAAAAATAGACTAATTCCATCCCCCGTTCATACTCAACACCCCATAATTTATACATATTTATGGTCCCAAATATGTGGGAATGGATCAATACCTATTTTCATACCATTTTTAGGGGAATGAACATCCATAAATCCCAGCTATTTTGATGTGAACAGAAGGGGTACAAGGTTTTGACACACTGCCATGTGGGAATCCTCTACTAAAGGATGGTTTCAGAGGGATGTTTAATATTAGGGGGATGGGATTATTTCTGAAAGGTGCTGCACGAGTTCCTTAGCTAAGTTGGTGAACATTTGTGAATTTCATGGTTTATGGTAGATTTCATTCTATATCTATACTAAATGGGATTCATAGACCAACTGATAACTGCGAAGGGTGCACTGCACCACCATGTGTGGATTTTGAAGTTCCCAGATGTTCTCAGCTTCTGGCAAGGCTAATCTGTTGAAAATATGAGTCCTATCCCGGCTACCTGATTTGAGCCAGCGGCAAGGAACATGTCATGTTGCCCTTAAAGAAAAGCAAGCGTATATCTCAATCCTCAGAATTTTCAGAAATACCTTCAGATTTCTGCTTTCATATCATGAAGTTTTTGGCATTTCAAACAAGACTTGTTTCCAGTTGAAACTATCGTCTTTCAGTTGCAGGCATCTGAGCGGTCGCGAGAAACATATGGTTCTTCATCAACCAACCATTGGGAAAACGGATCTTAAGAAAACCCCTAGATATGTGTGCCCAAAATGGGTGGTTACCACTGAAGCCCGTGGTTGTTTCAATTAAAACATACTCAAATGGCGATGATTTGGGAGTGGTAGGACCCCCCCTCCAAAAATACTCCCCAAAAAGCATCAACAACATGGAAATTTCACCAAATTCTGCATCGTTTTCCTGGTCGCGATCTGGCCAAATTCAATCAGTTGCTCATTAAACCCATTGAACTTCCAATAAGTCCCTACAAAGTGGGGCCCCAGTTCGTTAGCTAAGTTGGTGAACATAACTATAATGACAATAGTGTATGATACGCAAATAACTATATTTAGATGGGGTTATAAACCAACAAACATCACTGGGGGGGCCCCATCCTGTACATCTTATCCCTATGAAACCATCCTCCAACGACGGCCCCGGGCATGTGGCGGGCCTTGTTGCGGCATCGTCTCAAGCACCTCGTGCAAGGTGTTCTGCACGGCCGAGCACAGGGCCTGCTGTCCTGGAGCTGGAAGATTCCAGGGCCCAAGAGTTGGAAGTTCATGGGATTTGTATAATAT
>CAMXCT020004611.1:20000-33458 GCA_947184155.2 Cladocopium goreaui | reverse complement strand
TTAACATGCAGGGCACATGAAGGGTAACCATTTTTTTGCACGGTTTGGTGGCATTGTCAAACAGACAAAATTGGATTTGATCAACAAAAATGGAACCAAAAACCAGCAAGAGCAGGACAACCATCGATCGGAGTCTGGAATTTTACCAACAAGATTGCAACGGCACAACCAAACCAACTATCTGACAAATACACCCACTACCTGAAGAGACTATGACTGTTTCTGCCGTAGTCATGTAAGTTTACCCATTTTTTCGTGCCGCTGTGCCTCACATAAACCCGGCAAATCATTGGACCAGACATCCCGAGAATTAGTACGCCAGGCGTTTTGTACCAAGTGTCCTTATTTTTCGCCAAAAACGAAACAACATTAATGAAATTTAATGAATCAAGACTCAAGAACTCTACCAATGACCTGCCACATGGGATGTTCATTGGAATTCATTGTTGCAAAGTTCATGTTGTACCATGCGCTCAGCATGTGTACACGTCAAACACATGGAGGTTAGTCTGCAGAGTAAATCAAACACCTTTATGCTACCATTATTGCCTCGGATTTTGCCTATTTGTCAATTGACAGCTGACCTGAATACTCCAGTTGCTCTTGCTCCAAGTTTTCAGCATCTGTTTTCAACATGGAATCTTTATAGAATTGCTGACACTTACACCAATTGCCAAGGTCCTGTCTAAAATTGCAAATGTTGACACTGGGCAATACGGTCCTCTATAATTTTGTAGAGGAAATTGCAAGGGGAATGTTATGTTATTCCAGGTCCCAAGGTCACTTATGTCACTCAAAAAGCACTGCTCAATGCATTTTCAGGTTTTTTGAAGTCAAAATAGCAGTTGTTTCATGATAAATTTCCATCTTTGGCAAGTTGATTTTGAAAATATACTCACACAATCACACACAATACATGAAAAAATGAAAAAATCAACCCAAAATGATGCATTTTTTGCCATTTTACAGCAAAAAAACAGTTTCCTACATATGCAACAGGGCCATTTTTACTCACAAAAATGTGACTCCAGAGTTGGATAAAGCAAAAAAATGGAAGAATTGAAGTGACATGATGCATTTTTTGACCATTTTTGGCTCAACGGCAGCATTTTTTAGCATAAAAAACACTTTCTACGTATGCAACATTGTCATTTTCAAGCGTAAATTTCTTGATTTTGCCCTGAGGGCTGGTACCAATCCAGGCACATACCCCCAAAACCTTATTTCCGTATTTCCCTATGTTTTTCCTTATTTCCTTTTTTTTTTCCCCCTTATTCCGCGCAATTTGGCATTTGTCACATCTCCCAACATTCGTTCAAACAATTGCGTCACGGTGTTTCCAACTTGCGGAAAAACGAAATCCGATGGCACCACCGTTCATGAGCGACACCTTTTGATCAAAAGAAATCCAACTTCCGACAATGTGGGCAGATGAAAAAGCAGAGGTGGGAAGCGTCAGAGAAGAGAAGAGAAGAGAAGAGAACAGAAGAGAAGAGAAGAGAAGAGAAGAGAAGGGAAGGGAAGGGAAGGGAAGAGAAGAGAGGAGAGGAGAGGAGAGGAGAAAGACGAAAGACGAAAGACGAAAGAAGAAAGAAGAAAGAAGAAAGAAGAAAGAAGAAAGAAGAAAGAAGAAAGAAGAAAGAAGAAAGAAGAAAGAAGAAAGAAGAAAGAAGAAAGAAGAAAGAAGAAAGAAGAAAGAAGAAAGAAGAAAGAAGAAAGAAGAAAGAAGAAAGAAAAAAGAAGAAAGAAGAAAGAAGAAAGAAGAAAGAAGAAAGAAGAAAGAAGAAAGAAGAAAGAAGAAAGAAGAAAGAAGAAAGAAGAAAGAAGAAAGCAGAAAGAAGAAAGAAGAAATAAGAAAGAAAAAAGAAGAAAGAAAAAAGAAGAAAGAAGAAAGAAGAAAGGAGAAGAGAAAGAGTCAGAAGAAAGAAGAAAGAAGATGCAGGTGTGCGAGAAGAAAAAAGTGTCGCGACCACACTGTTTTTCCACTGCTTTGTGGCTCCGGGGGGTCGAAAAACTAGGTTTGCTAAAGCGGCGGGCGCGGAACCATCTGGGGAGATGAGAGATGAAAAATTGCACGCAGTTGTGGTGCAAAGCAGACTTCGAAGTCAAAAAGTTGAACGCACCGGAACGCTTTTGGGGGTTGTGATGTTGAAAAGTGCACGCCGGTGTGGCCCGAAGCACATGTCGAAATGCAAAGTGTAAAAAGCAGACGGTCTCAGGCAACTTTTGAGAGTGCGCGCCGTTGTCGCGCGAAGCACATTTCCAAGTCAAAATGTACAAAACACCTCAGTGTCGGAGCACTTTGGAAGTTGAGGATGTTCAAAAAGTGCATGCCGTTGTGGCGTGGCGTAGTCGAAAGTGTTTAAAACTGACGGTCTCGGACCACTTTTGGAAGTTAGGATGTGGTTTTGCCTGGTAGGCGCAAGGGATTCGGTACCTTGCCAAAAGTGAGGGATCTGCAAAGATGCATGTCGCGTGGCAGGCACAATACAAGAAACATGTTCATCAGAGATGTTCGGAGGTCACACAGCGCAGAGTTCTTGACACGGGTTGCATTTTGGAGCGTCAGACCTACAGGTTTGCTAAGATGATTTTGCGTGACAGGTGAAGCACTTGGTATGACGTGGCCTCACTTTTTCGTAGCAGGCGCAGTACTTTGTAATGGACAAATTGCAAAACCCATTGGCACGAGGCCGTCAGCTCTGCACTCAACTTTCCATTTTTTAAGGAAGTCTCGCAGAGTTGCTTCGTTTTTGATGGTGTCAACTTGGAATATTGAGGAGGTCTCGCAGGATTGCTTCGTTTTTGACGTTGTCAAGTTCAAAAATTGTGGAGGTCTTCAGAATAGCTGCGTTTTTGATGTTGTCAAATTCAAAAACTGAGGAGTCTCGCAGAATAGCTTCCTTTCCGAGCTTGCAGATAGACTGATAGACAGACAGGTAGACAGATAGACAGATAGACAGATAGACAGATAGACAGATAGACAGGCAGGCAGGCAGATAGATAAGTAAGATAGATAGATAGATAGATAGATGGATAGATAGATAGATAGATAGATAGCTAGGTAGGTAGGTAGATAGATTAGGATTAGGATTAGATAGATTAGATAGATTAGATAGATTAGATAGATTAGATAGATTAGATAGATTAGATAGATTAGATAGATTAGATAGATTAGATAGATTAGATAGATTAGATAGATTAGATAGATTAGATAGATTAGATAGGTAGGTAGATAGATAGGATTAGATAGATTAGATAGATTGGATAGAATAGATAGATTAGATAGATTAGATAGTCTAAACTCCTTTTGAAACACCAAAGCCTCGGAGGATTCACGCATTCACATGCTCATGCGTTTTGCATGAAACTGTGTTTTCTGTTTTGTTTGCACCACGTTTTGTGGAGTTGTTTTCAACTATGCAAACAGGTAAAACTTAGGTGGAGCGGACTGGCAACATCTAGTTACCTCGCCCTTGGGTTCTGAGGTCCGTTGACTCAGATTCCAAGCTGCTAGGTGGCTACTTTACGTAGAAAAACCAAAAAGCAACAAAACGCCACAAACTCATCCACATTTGTGGAATTCCAACTGAAAACAGCTTGTCACTTGTGAGACATGCTACTCCAGCTGCACTGTGAGATCGAGTTAGCTCACAGCTGCCATCCATTGCAAAGAACATGCAAATGCCCCTGTGAGATCGCGTTAACTCACAGCGGGTCCACACTTATCTCAATCTTCATTTTCCATTTCATCGTCACCTCCATGATGGATTTCCATCCATAAGTCTGGATCAGATGCCTCTTCCTTAGGCGCACTGGAAGACCTTCTGATCCCGAGGAGCTACCTTGATCCATCTGCTCATTGTTGGCTTCTTCATTGTTTGTTTCTCCATCTGCATTTTCACTGTGTCTTGCTTCTGCTTGTCTCATCTGTCGCACCAAGTTCCAACTTGAAATGCTTGGTAAGCCTGCTGAATCTCGACCTGCTTCTCATCCATTGACAAATGATCTCTCGGAGAGTGATCATCATCAGAGAGATCTGTCATTGCTACCACATTCTCCATCGTATTCTGCGATTCCGATGCAGTCATACCTGCAAAGTCATAGCAAACCTTGATCATTTGTTGCAAGGGTCTCCATCTGAAACCCATTGAGGACACGCTTGTTTCCACGGCGTACTCTTCCTTCACATCTATGGTACATCCAAACCAGCATGCCTTCCACTTTGAACATGGGGTCTGCGAAGACATTTGCAAAGACAGGTCCCAGTGAACGGTTGTTCATTGGGTACCGTGATGTCAATGGCTCCATTGCAGGTTCTCGTTCTGCATCTCTTTCACTTTCTTCAGGTTCAGGTTCTCCTTCACCAGGCACCATGAAAACGACAAGCACTCCAAGTAGAATGAACATCGCGACAAACAACGCAAGTGTTATTGGGCTCAGCCATAGTCCTTGACCCAAGGCTTCTGCGGTGTCCATTCCAAAGGAGCTTACATCATTCACAATCCCACTGTTGGACTGTCCCTCAGCTAGTGACATCAAACTGCACGATGCCAGCACACGCAAGATCTGCTTGGCAAACTTGTGGAGTTTTGTGGTCTGGGTTGCATGACCACTTTCAACCACAACTTCACTGACAATTCTCACCTGCTGCTTCAAAAGTTCTTTCGTTTGCATCCTTGCATACTCTGTTTCTCCAACTCGTTCACCACCAGCTGAAAAGTTGAACATGTAAAGCAAGCAAAAGTATCGATCTCTGCTCAACGGCTTCGTGTTGAGGTCTGCAATGTTCAACGCTGTCTTCACCTGTTTTATCTGCAAGTCACCAGAAGCTACCTTATCCTGCAGCCACAACAAACGACCTTTGATGTGTCGCAGGCGTCCCGATCCCAGCTTGACAGATAACATCCTCACAGCACTATTGTCTGTATGCAAAACCAAAGGACTGATATCCCCATCACAGAGAAAGGAAAGTTTGTGGTGGAGGTAGGCCATCACATGTTCCTGAGCTTGCCGCATACCACTCAGACTCCGTGCTGGAAAGGGAGACACACTTTGTGTCCGGCTGCTGCTGTGGACGATTTGTCCATTCAACACATGCACTGCTGAAGACGCTCTAGTTGCCTGTCCCTGACCAGTCGGCATCAGAGAAAGTTTCAAAGCAGTTGGGTCTCAGTTCATCGCTGTTGCATGCACCATTCAGAGTCTCTAGAAAACTGCTTCCTTCCACCTTGTTCATCTCAAACGCACAGTTTTCACTCTGTTTCAAGTACCCCATCAGTTTCCAAGCTCACGCCATGAAGACATAGTTGGCTGCTTTCCGTCCAACGCGAGATGGCTCTCGCCAGGTCGTTTATCAAGCCGGAAACAATTGCATTGTGCAAATTCACCGAATTAATGCAGTAGCAACATTTGGTCTCATCATGACAATGTGGTGATACAAAAGAGAATTGAAATGGATCGATACATAATCCATTGAGCTGTCACCGTGTAAGACAAAAAATAGACGTCCTCGTGGCTCAGTTGGTATCGCGGCATTCTTGTGTCGCTGACAGACTGCCGGTGGTGGTTCGATTCCCCGCTAGTCCGCGAGAAGAGTCAAGACCGTAGACGCGCCGAAAGGCAACGGGCTCGGACAAAAAAAAATCGTGCAAGACAAAAAACAAACACCAAAAAGATAAAAATAAAACAAAACAGACAAAAACACAAAAAGAACAAAAACAAAAACCAGCATTGGAAAATACAAGAAGAGATGAAAAGCGAAACAACAAACAATCTGTGAGCCAGGAAGCAACAGATGCACAATGCGGAAACCAAGGCTCCCCCCAGCCAGGAGCCTCGAGATCACAGAGTGCAACAGCCTGAAGACAGGCAGACATACGTGGGTCGAGATGAGTGATGCAAATGGGATTATTTCATCGAACGGCAATTCCTGTACAGGCACCCAATGATGCGAGTCTTCCTTGGTCCCACTGACCAACATGGGATACCCACAGCTAGTTTGCACTTTTTTGTGGTCGGCGCCCGTTGCCTGGCGGGTCGCACTTGAGACTTCCGAGTGGACGAGCAGGGATTCGAACCACCATCCGCAGTCTGTCAGCACCCATGGCTAGTTTGCAGCCTAGTCCATGGCTCCGTCCGGCTACAACCTACTTCCCTTTCAGAATAAGAAGTAAGTGCCAGAGGGGAACAGCCACGCGAAACAACAACAAAAACGAACTTGGAGACAAACCAACCTCTAACAGAAAAAGGAGAGAGAGAGGAAGTCCAAGTGGCGGGTGTGAGTGTTCGAGGAGTCCATCACCATTTTGTTCAATGACTGTTTTTTTTACTGTTTTTTCCGTCCAACGCCATGTGGCTTCCGCCAGGTCGTTCAACAGCTATCCAAGCCTGTTGCAAATGAGATTAATTATTGAATTTACGCAGGGGCCGATGCTGTAGTGGCCGCAAAAGTAAACTGGAAGAGGACCGATACATAGTCCAAAGGCTTCGTCACGTTCCAGAGAACAAAACAGAGAACAAAAACCATTTTGTTCAATGATTGTGGCCAAGCATTGGCAGTTTGCAGCTCCATGTGTCCGGAGCGAGCAAACCTCGTTTGGCCAGTTCTGCTAGTGCTGGGAATTCAGGCGCAATGCTTCCTCTTTGATGACATCATCTCCCTAGCTTCAGCTAGTTCCCTCTCCTACCAAGACAATCCCTCCCTGACTCACCGGTGCAAGCGAGAGACCCCAACCTTTCTCCTACTTACAAGAACATTGCAAGAATGAAAGAGTAGGCAACTACAAGATTGCACTAGGTGCAGCGTAAGCCAGGGGCGTGCAGCGAGTTGCACCGGTGCGAACCAGTGGGACTCTCTGCTGGACAGTCTGGAGCGCCCGTAAGCAGCAAAGAGCAGTTAATCAGCTGGCCCACTCGGTCTTTTTCTGGATTTCAATTTTCCTTCCGACGCCTTCATGACTCTTACCAGGTCGTTCAACATGCTTTATTGGTTGTTGCAAATTGGGATTAATTGATTAATTACCGGCATACGCAGGCCGTCTGCGGTTGAGTAGCCTCAAAAGTGAACTGATGAAGGACCGATACATAGTCCTATGTCCTGTCACAATACCATCACAGAAACGCATAGAAACACACAAAGCCAAGACACAAACAAACAAAAACCAAAACACAACACAAAACCGATAGCGAGGTCTTTTAGTGTGTTAAGGACGACGTCCTGGACGCTGACCTATCACATCTCGCTTCAACAGAACTGTTTCACCCATAAACTGGAACCCGTCGCGTCACTGTTGTGCGGTTGTGTGGTTGTTTGTGTTTTGTGTGGGTTGTTTTTTTTTGTTTGGGTTTGTTTTTGGTGTGTTTTTTGCTTTCTGTTCTTTGTGTTTCGGTTTTGGCTCTCGAAATGTGACAAGGGATTTGGACTATGTATCGGTCCTCCACCAGTTTACTTTTGCGGCCATTACAGCTTCGGCTGCCGAGTCAATTAATTAATCTCATTTGCAACATGCTTGGAAACATGTTGAACGACCTGGCGGAAGCCATACGGCGTTGGACGGAAAAAAGACTTCCTGGACGCTGACCAAGTAAGTCTAGAATTTTTGAAGGCTGTTGGTCGTTGAAAACACCTGCAAGGAGTTCTGTTAGTTGCAATGCGGCATGGGTGTCTTCCAAATTTCTGAGAGTGTTCGTCAGCGGAAACAGCGAAGCAAACAGCAGAAGCAAAACAAAAACCACAAAACGGGGCCAGAGTCCAAACAAAAACACCCACCAAATCGATTTGCCATTGGACACAGTGGCATGTCCTGCATCACTTCAAAACATGCCAAATGAATTAGGGTCCAGGCAGACATGAAGGCCTTAGCTGGGAGTTTACCTGAGCCAAGCTGGTGTGCAAGGTTGTGCTAGTCATGCTACCTAACATGGCCATGACCTCTTGGATCTGCGCCGCCTGAGGCGTCAAACCTCCCAAGCTCGCTCCAACCGGGCCACTCGGCATGTTTCCTTGGTAACTCATTGGGTTCACTCCTAAGTTTGGAAAATCTCCAGACCTTGGTCCACCAGGCATGCTCGCACAACCATAACTTGGCACACGCGCTTGCGAGTTGCATAAACGTTTGTTGTTGAGGAATCCATTGCGCACCAAACCATGCTGGTCCCTGTCCTTGCATTCCGGAGACATTTCCTTGTTGACATCCCTGCACCGGACCTCCTTGATTACCTGCATCCACGTTTGTCGTGCTCGCAAATAGCTGTATGTTCTGTTGCTGTGGCTGCTGCTGGGGAATGACAATCCGTCTCCAAGGTTACAACCACCACTTCCTTCATCTCTTTCAGCCATACTAGGAGTGAGAGACAGCTACAGACAGTACAGCAGCACATGCAAGATCGTTTTTGTAACTATGCAACAGAGAAGAGGGGTTCCTGAAGTGTTTGGTGATGGTCTTGGTAGGGCAGCTGATTCGTCGTTTGTGACTCCGCAGCTATTTGATGTTTTGCCTGGTTTTGGTGTTCAACAATCAAATCATGGAAATTCACAGCAATTGGATGTCTTCGCCAAAAGCGAAAAATGGTTGACACCGGCACCAACACTAGAAGGAACTTGGAAGATAAGAGAAGAAGAAGGCGCCCCGATGGCTCAGTTGGTATGGCGTTGGTCTTGCCAGCGCTGACAGACTGCCGGTGGTGGTTCGAATCCCTGCTGGTCCACTCGGGAGTCTCAAGTGCGACCCGCCGAAAGGCAACGGGCGCCGACCACAAAAAAAGGAAGATAAGAGAAGAAGAGGTGTTAGGTTGGGCTGGCTATTTGGATGAGTTGTCATCCTGGGCAGCTGGTGGAAGCTTAGAATTTTTTGTCGAAATCCAGCATAGTAGCGTTGGCCCGGTCCTAGGAGCACAACAGGCAAGGTCTCGAAGGCTTATGTCCATCATAAAAGCTGCGTTTCACGACAACTCCAGGTGTGTCGCGTTGGTGAACGCCTTCAGTGAGGGTGTGGCATTACATCGAGTAGGATCTAGTGACAGAGTAGCAGTAGCAGTAAACCAACAAGCAAACGGGTTTGAACTGCTCAGGCAACTTACTCTTGAATTTTCTCTGAGGTCAAGATCCAAAGCGCTCTCACTAAGGACGCAGATTGCAGGAAAATCCTTTGTCCTGGGGGCGACACAGACATCGCCGAGTTCCTTGGTTAGTGATACTGTCAGAAGAATTGACTGTGAAGCTGCAAGGTTCTCAAGGTTGCTAGGAACTCTCAGGACTGAAGCTGGCAGATTCTGACATGCTAGTTGTTCTGTTGAAAAGTCTGCCTGAAACAGTGAAGAATTATGTCCTCCACCACAGCGGCGCAGACAACTATGAGTCTTACCGGAACGCTGTGATGCGGTGGGAAGAGCAACAACGCCTGTTCAGCGATTTCGAGACAACAGGTAGCAGCAAGAGAGTGAGCTCTCTGGAGGGGAATGTGGAACACCATTCCCTTGACGCCGAACTCGTCGATGCGGTAGAAGGCAGATGCGGGAAGTGTGGAAGCAGGAAACACACTGCAGCAGCTTGCACCGCAGACGTTAGCAAGATCCGATGCTTTCGATGTGGGACGGCAGGACATGTCAGTTTCAATTGCCCTGAGAACAGAGAAGGCAAGGGAATTGTAAAATCTGACACTTGGAACAAGAAAGATTCCAAAGGAAAAGGCTCTAAAGGTAGCAAAGGAAAAGGAAAGAAAGGCAAGTTGAATGAAGTTTCAGAGGATTGGACCGACTGGACTGCTGAGAGTTGGGACGATGATGACTATTGGTGGCATGACCAATGGCCGGAGAGCTGTGATGGTCAATGGGGAGTTTCGCAGACATGGTGGGACGATGATTCTGGATGGTATAGCGACGGGTATGGATATACCTGGCAACAGGGACCAGTCCAAAGTGCGGAACCGAGTGCAAGTCACGACAATAGGTCTGATGTCCAAAAGACTGGCAGTGTCGGCAGCATGATCATAAATCCTTTGTTGTTTGACATGACATGTGAAACCACTGGAGGTCTTAGGTTTGTGCATGAGCATGAGTTTGCTGACATGGAAACCGAAAATAGGCTTGTGGTTGATTGCAAAGACTTTGAAAGTGAACTGGCTGACACGGGTTGTGTGCTGGCAAGGAGTTGCGACAGCTGTACTCGTGAGTCAGAAGAAGAAGTTGAACTGGCTGACATGGGTTGTGTGCTGGCAAGGAGTTGCGACAGCTGTACTCATGAGTCAGAAGAGAAAGATGAGCTGACTGACACGGGTTGTGTGCTGGCAAGAGGTTGCGACAGCTGTATTCGTGAGTCAGAAGGATTGGAAAGTGAAGTGGCTGACATGGGTTGTGTGCTGGCAAGAGGTTGCGACAGCTGTACTCATGAGCCATGGTTTTGTGGTTTGAAGTTTGGAGATGAAGTTGGACTTGGTGACAATTCCAACTTAGAAGCACGTTTTGTTAATGACCCCAGCCGAGACTTGTGTGCCACTGTGCCGATGAAAGTCGTTTTGGTGCGTGCACATGACTGGTTTGACGACCACAGTGAGGTTTCGGTTGAACAACAGATTGAACCTTATTTTGAAGTTTTTGCGACCTCTGCTTTCACAGGTCGCTGACAACACCGATGCTTCTTGGTGGCTTCTTGACTCTGGTGCATCCACAAGTGTTTTGGCTGAATCGAACTTGTCAGCCTTCAGGTCAGTGCTGCAGGACAGTGAGGGGTTAGGTGGCTACAAAGCTGCCAATGGATCCTCAGTCAACATGTCAGGCACTGCTGAGATTGGAGTACAGATGCACATGTCAGGCACATCAGGTGATGATTGGTGTTGGAAGAAAGCACGTTTGAATGTTTTGGTGGGTTCCATCCGGCACAACATTTTGTCAATTACTTCATTGGCAGATTCGGGATGGAGATTCACACAAGGTCCAAAAGGTTTTGATTTGTTTCATGAGAAGCTTGGAATGCATTGTCTTGATGTTGCTTATTTTGCCAATTGTCCTTGGGTTCGTTTGTATCCAGATGTTGGTAGTAGTAGTGCATACAGGTCTGACTTGACTGTGAGTAACACTCATGACTTTTCTGTCGCAGCTGTGTCTGGAGGAGACGACAGTGAACTGGCACGTCACCGGAGACAGGGACATATTCCATTCAATCTGAATTGCTTGGAGTGTGCCAAAGGTCGTTCTGTCTTTCAGCACAGAAGAGACAAAGGTGACAGGAAAGAGGTTTCCATTCAGGCCGATTTTACATTCCTCAACACAACAGGTGAGATCGTTGCAGACGAACTCCCAGGTTCTGTGAAGATCCTTGGTTCTGTACTAAGAGCTGATCTGAATGCACAAGGGTTGGATGTCACGTTTTCACATGAGAATTTGGTTGATGTTTTGACGTATTTGGCTTTGTGCAACAACCATTTTTCAACATCGAGAGGTTCAGACAGAAGTCCATTGGAAATGGTTTCAGGAAGGAAGTTATCTAAACCAGTTTCGACTTTGTTTGGTGCTCAGGTTTTGGCAGAGATTCCTGATTCAATTCGGCAGCATTCACCACTTTCCACGAGGAATGTTGAGTGTACTTTCATTCACATGGGATTGGAACGAGGTCCAGTTGTGCAGGGTCTCATTCGTGTGGATGGCAAAGCTGAGTTGATGCGTTTTGTAGCTAGGAACATCAGGGCTATTTCACCTTTGAGATGGGATTTGAATTCGGGACAGGGAGTTTTGACACAGTTTGACACTGGGACTGTAGGTAGTAGACCCCAAATTGTGAATGACAGTGGAACTGCACCAGCTGATATGAGTCAGCTACCTCCTGAAGAGTTGCGAAAGTTGAAAGGTCAGAGTTTGCCGGCACCTTCACAGCCCAAACTTGTCTTGCCAGAGTCCAGCAGTGTGAGGAAGAAATCTGGTGAGTTGCGTTTGGCGCCAGCAGTGCCATTGGCAAGATCGAACGTTGTCGTGACTCCACAGGAAGTTCCAGCAGAGCCGTCTCGAGTTTCTGTCACTCCATCTCCTACGTCACCAGCAGATACTGCAGATGTAGCTATTGGTAGTCCTGAGAGTTCTGAAAGAACTTCACCTGACGTATCACGTTTTGAACCGACTCGTCGATGTCCAGCATGTGAGAGTGGCATGGAAGCACCTGGTATTAGGCACAACAAGGAATGTAGGAAGCGTTTTGCTGAGTTTGAGGAACAACGGAGAAAGGAAAGACGTGTTGAACCTGCACTCTCTCAGGAGAGCCCTGTAGTTGTACCCCAGGTTCAGGTACCAGTGCAAGAGGTCGATGATGATGATGTGGTACCGACACCTGAGTCCGCTCGGCGACAGCCGGAAACACAGGTTGAATACACCAGAAGGTTTAAGAGGAAAGCTGAGACCGACCGAGAACAGTTGGAAAGAGAGATCCGTGAAGATTCGGAAGAATTGCTTCAAACAAACATGGATTTTGATTGGTTTTGGGTTGGTAGTGGTGAGCCTGTGTTGGTTGCGAGTTTGGGTACACTTGAAGGTCCAGCGTCTTTTGCTCCGGCAACATCTCCAGAAATGTTTTCTGGTTCTCTTGATTCTGTTTGTTTCAATCGAGGCAATGAGCATGATTTTGTGAAGATGCGTCTTGGAGGTCAAGATGTCTTGGTTTGGAAACCGGACAGTATCATAGATGACCAGAGTTTGCAAGAGCTTGATTTGGAACAAGGTTTCAAAGGTATGCAAGAGGAGGTTAGGAACTTGGAACACTGCAAGACTGGCCGCATCATCACCCAGTCAGAACTGGACGACATGAAGAAGGCTGTTCCGAACCTTCGTTTGATTCAGTCGAGGTGGGTTGCAGCATAAAAAAGGAGTGAGAGGGTTCGAACCAGGATTGTTGCAAAGGACTTTAATCGTGGCTCCTCAGCTAGATCTTTGGGATTTAGTAGTCCTACCCCTTCGATTGAAAGTGTTCATTTGGTGCTTGCAATGGCAGCGACACGGAAGATGCTTTTGCGTGCATTGGACGTGAGTCATGCCTTCATGCATAGCCCATTGGGAACTGGCGTACATGTTGTATTGAAAATGCCGTTGTCAATTAGTTTTCCATCAGGTGAAGCGACCTACTATTTGCTTGAAAAGGCATTGAACGGGTTACGTGATGCTTCACTGGCATGGTTGCAGCTTTTGACATTTACGGTTGAACATGTAGGCCTTTGGTCTGATTCGTTGGAACCATGTGTGTGTGTATGGTGGACAGATTGTGAAAGATGGTCATGAAATTGGATTTTGCTTGTGTGTGGTGTATGTTGATGACATCTTGTTGTTGTCGACCACGAAGGAAGCCGAAGAACATGTGGTTGCAACTTTGTCGTCTGTAGTGCCTGTGAAGACAACTGGAGAGATCGGAGAAGAGGGAGGATCCCTGACCTTTATTGGTCGTGTTATCAAGAGAGAGAGAGATTCCTCTGAGATCACTCT
>CAMXCT020004611.1:0-15000 GCA_947184155.2 Cladocopium goreaui | reverse complement strand
ACGCGATTGGTGGTTACTTCAAACATGCAGACTCATGTTCGTTTGAGCTTCCAGAACGAAATACCATTTGGTCCCGACCTGAGACAGTGAATCTTTTGGAGAGTTTTGACATGAGGCATGAGGCTTTGGTGAGGTTGTGCAAGACTGGATGTCAGAACAAGGATGGTATTCCGATTGGAAAGACATTGAAGTTTGTTTCCAATTCAGCTTGGTTTGCATTAAATCTCCACTCCAAACTTTCTACATGCACATGTCAGACTCATGCAGAACTTTATCAAATCAACTATACTGAAACAGCGTTTTACAACCGAAAGTTGGCAAGATACATTTTGATTGCAGTCAAACATGCTTCGAAGAAGAAGAGTTGAATTTGCGT
The DNA here is from genome assembly GCA_947184155.2 of Cladocopium goreaui. NCBI lineage: Eukaryota > Dinophyceae > Suessiales > Symbiodiniaceae > Cladocopium > Cladocopium goreaui. The sequence continues at coordinate 14,624 of CAMXCT020004611.1, read as the reverse complement.
TTGAAAGGGGGCCCTGTGACAGAGAGAGAGACAGAAGTTGGATCCACATTTCGTTTCATTTCTGTTTGCACGTTGTTTTTCAAAACAAACGTTGCCAAAGACAAACAGGAGTTTTTACTGTGTTTCATTTTGTGCAGAGTTTTGTTGCGCGATGCTGTGAGATGCAGTGTGTGTGCGCAGCGCAGAACAATCTGAAAGGTCACTGATCCTATCACGACAGTGATGGCGGTTCGACACTTCGTTTCACGCTCTAGGTTGATTGCTCCTAAGAGTTTAGCCACGGTCTAGTGCTTTTTCATTACCGGACGCGGTTTGATTTTGCAGCCATGGCATCATCCAATTGGAGCATTGAGGATGAGCAGATGTTTCAACAGTTGGCACAGCGTCGTACTTCTCAGATGCCTTTGCCGACAACTGAATCTAGTGGTGCAATGACCGATGCTTCAAAGCGCAGATTTGAAGATGCAGAGTTTGAGGTCGACACAGAGCCAGATTGGGTGGTTGGAAGTAGTTTCATGGAGCCCGTGGGAGGCACCGAAGATTTGGCCACAAAGGCCTTGCTTCCAGCTGGTATTACAAATATGGCTATGTGGGGAAAGACCAAGTTTGCATTTGGAAAGTATAAGGAAGAGAAGAAGAGTTACAAGACTGTCTTCGAGGAAGACCCCAGCTATGTTTCATGGTGTCGAAAACATTTGACCAAAGACTCAGCGAAGGGTCCTGCCTGGGATTGGTCCAGGTACATTAAAGCCCGAGATTTGGTGGACTGCAAAGCGGCTAATGTGCCATTCTATGCAGGAACTACCTTGCGTCGAGAGTTTTGTGATTGATGACACTGTGATGGTGGTTGGATCTATACAGGATCTCATTCTATGTGGACAACTGTAGTTTGCAGGATTGTCGAACTGGATGAGTGGTCACTATGTAGCCCTTCGGCTAAGGGCACCCTTATGTATTGGCCTGTCGAGCTTGGGCGATATGTGCTGAAGTCTGGATGGGTTACAGCTATACATGGAATGGAGTTCATCTCAAAAGGGGGTGTGAAAATTTGACATCTGTGGTGAGATGAATCCATTTGGTATTTTCTGCATTGGAAGAAGTGAATTTGGTTTTCACCTTGATGGTGAGCTCAACCGTGATGGTTGACATCGTATTTGCACGTTTCATGTTTTGCACGTTTAATTGGAGATGACGAAACCCAACAACGACATATTTTTCGTCTTCTTTGAGTACTTTGATTGCACGGAGAACATTGTGAGGATTTGAATTTGTATAGTGACATGGAAAATCAAACCATTTTCCATACCTTTTGCGTTAGTTGTCGTCGACGAAGTGCACGAAGGAATCGTGAGAAGATCGTAGAATTCATTTTTGTGACTTCGGAAGAAGGAACTTTGTTTGACATTGATCGGAGAAGTTTAGTTTGTTTGTCTCTCAATGATGATAGCGAGAGCAACGTTCTGAAAGGCATTCAGAACTGGAGTTGCTAATAGATCTGAGGGAGACATCATGAATCATGTTTTGGTGCTTGAAATGTTTCAACGTTTTTCAAACACTCAAACTTATTTAAACAAACAAACCATGTCTTGATGTAAAGACTTTTTGTGAGGACATGTGTTTTTGATCGCTTTTGTGAAGTTGGCAGAAAGATGCTAACTGGCGACTCCGCATCATTTTGTGTCAAGGCGTGACACACCAACAAGAACCATAGCGACATGAGCAAGACATTTCTGTGCTTGTGTGTTTGGTAAAAGTGGCTGAGCTCTGGGAGTGGTTGACTTGGTTGCGTGGACGGTCTTTTAGTGTGTTAAGAACGATGTCCTGGACGCTGACCCAAGTAAGTCTAGAATTTTCGAAGGCTGTTGGCCTTGCGCAGTTGCGGGCAACGACGCTGGCTAGTGTACGAAAACGCGCAACCAACACAGGTTCACCACTATCAACCCAAAACCAGTCAAAATCCAAGGTTGGTTGAAGAATTGCTTCGTTCCAACTTCCCTGCCACCTGAGCTACACTTGTGTTCATCTAGGCTGTTCTAGCACATCACACCATTGTGACGCATGGATGGCAAGCGGTCCATTCACACGATGAAAAAATGGTTGGAGCTTTGCCGTCTAACTTACAAAATGAAAAGGCAAAATCTGTGAAAGTTTGGTGAGAGGATGTACAGTGTACTGAACCACCTTGAACCTACTTGAACATCTTTAAACCTATCTTGGAATAATGCATGTGCATGTGAACAGTTTGGTAACCATTTTAAGTTTGTAGGAACCGATCTGTGAACTATAGACATAGGAACCTATTGGTTTTTGGTGTTTTTGGATGTTGTTTGACCCATGTCTTAGGAACTTGATGTTGTGAACTTATTTGGTAGGAGTTTTGTAGGTTATTTGTGAGTTTGAGCTGAAGACGTTTTATTTGGAGAAGCTGGAAGAACGTTTTTGAAGCTTGAGAACTCTTTTGAAATAGTTTGAGAAGTTTGAAGTTGTTTGAGTGTCACTGCGTTTTACTCTGCACGACTCTTCTAAGAAGAAGAGTGACTGAGCTGTCAAACCTGTGTGGTTTGGCTCAAGTCCGAGCTGTGAAAAAGAGCTGCCACGCCGCTCTCGTGTTTTCACATGGTAGCGGAGCCCCAGTGATCCTGAGGGAGAGGGGCAGACGCTAAGAGAGGTTGCTGTGATCTGTGAAAGATCGACACTGGACAGTTGAGAAGGTTTTAGAAGAGATCTTAAGAGATCTTAACCTGAGAAGATGTCTGGACCTGTGCCAATGAGTCCAAGTACGGCGCCAGACAGCACTGTGAGTCAAGGAAGTGCGGCCAGTGCTCCTGCAGGAATGGTCTCAGGAAATGATGGGGCTGTTCATGCAGGAACCACACCTGTGTACCACATGGGAGATCCCCTACAAGGAAGTGGTGACCCATGGGCAAGCACAACACCTTGGCTGAGCTTTTCACCAGGCGTTTCCTCTGCTGCTTTACCAAGTACTCCAATTGGATTGCCAAGCCAATTCAGTCCTGGAGGGAGTGGGCAGAGTGGCAACACTGCCACATTTGGGATGCCACCAGGGTTTTTGGATCCTGGACCAACACAGGCACCCACTCCAGCAGTAGACCCGGTGATGGCACAGCTGCTGCGCCAACAGATGTTGCTCACCCAAGGGGTGATGGATCTTCTCAATAGGTCAGGGCCTGGACTTCCTCAACAACAACAACAACAACCAGTGCAGCAGACACCAACAGTAGCACAGAGCTCTACTGCACAGTCTGAGCGGTTGACAATGGACACAAAGTGGATTCCAGCAGCACCACTGCCTGACTGGAAGTCTTGGAACAACAGGGCAAAAGAGTTAGCTGGGTTCAAGGGTTGGTTAGAGAAGTTTGCATCGTGGCTGTGTCTTGTCCATGATAGCTATGGGCAAGAGCTCAAGGAAGCCATGAACTTGCCATACCCTGTGGTGACAGTGAGCCAAGACCAAGCAATTCGAAGCCGTCGATTGTTTCATTTACTTCAGCAGAGTTTTTCTGGATACTCTAGGGTAGACAACGTGGTGAAATCTCAGATTGCATTCTATGGCATTCAGGAGGAGGCAAATGGTTTTGAGCTTTTGAGATTGCTGCGCAGGGAGTTCAGTTTGATGAGCCGTCCCGAGGCGCTGCAATACAGAGAAGCCTGCCTGAAGTACATGGTGAAGAAGTCAGAGAGGCATCTTCTTATGGATGTACTGAGAGAGATTGGGGCTGAGATCGAAGGATTTCACTCTATGCTGGAAGCTTCACTGATCGCTGGTCAACTGACTGACTTGCGCATCACTGAGGGGGATCAATACCTTCTATACCTGAGAAACCTGCCAGACAAGGTAGCAGAGTTTGTGCAGCTTCACTGTGGTGCAACGACAGTGGCCAGAGTTTGGGAGTCTGTGGTGGCATACCACACACGTACGAGACTCACCAACGACCTGGACAGCAAGGTGCATGTGGCTACAGGGCCAAAGCAGGGCTCTGAGGGCATCACTTGCCACAATTGTGGCAAACGTGGACACATGGCTCGTGATTGCCCACAGCCTGTGAAATGCAGCCAAGGCGGCAAGTAAGGTCATGCAGCTAAGGACTGCTGGGCCAAGGATCCCAGCAAACGACCTGGAGCTTCCTCAACTCCCAAGCCTTCTGCAAAGCCCAAAGCAAAGCCTGCTGCAAAGAGCAAAGGCAGCAAAGGCCGTGGCAAAGGTCGAGGGAAAGGAGGAAAGTTGCGAGAAGTTGAAGAAGGTGAAGAGCCTTGTGAGGCTGAGGAGTCTCAAGAACCAGAAGTTGAGCAGGAGGGTGGAAACCAGGCTGCTATGGTAGTCAAATCCTTTGCAGTGAAGACTGGATCAGATGCTGGTGGGCCAAAGGGGGCCACAGGGACATCGAGTACTGAGAGACCGGTGACACACTACGTGAGCAGCACACTGGAGGGTTTTGTAGGTAGTGTAGGGATAGGAGATCCTAAGACCTGCTGGCTGGTAGACTCAGGGGCTACATGCCACATCGTTTCTGAGAAGTGGGTCAAGCACTACACTGTGAGTTTTGAGTATCCTGGTCCATCTCCAAGCTTGAAGGGTGCAGGAGACAATGATCTGCCTGTCAAAGGGGTTGTAGATCTGGAATTCAAGGTAGGTAAGACGAAGATTACCATGAAGCGTGTAGTAGTGGTAGGAATTCCTTTGAATGTGATCTCAACTTACGCCCTTTTGGAAACTGGTTGGAAGACCGTCCTTGGCAATGCTGAGGAGAGTGGATTGTTTTTGAAGAAATTGAAACTTCCTTTGAAGATTTCTCAGAGAGCATGGTGGCTGAAAGTCAGTTTGCTTTCAAAGCACAAGAGTGGTGTGAAGGGTTCTGGACCAGCACCGATGGACTTGAGCACCATGAACACTGGAAACACTGTGAACACTGACAGCACTGAAACGAAACAAACCAAACGAAACACTTGTTGTGGTTGTAGTTCAGTTGCAGCAGTTGTCCCTGAGGATGTTGTGGCTACGGACCTGGTAACTAAGGGAACTAAGGACTCTTTGACTAAGGACCCTGTGAATCATGTTGTCACTCAGGAGGTTGCGCAGGTCACCAAGGGTAGGTCAGGAGGTTCTGCCAATGTCAAGGCCAAACGTCGGGAGCTTCAGATGAAGAGTGCAGACATGTTGCAGTCGTTTTCCTATGTTTGTAGGATGTTTCATTTTGGAAGCAGTCGCCTTTTTCAGCATGTTTTTGATGAACATGAGCTCAATACCATTGAAACAGACGTTTTGTTTAAGACAAACGTTGAAACAAACGATGAAACGACAGACAGTGAAGATGATTTCATGTCGTGTTGTGCATCTGAAACGACAGACAGTGATGATGATTACATGTCATGTTGTGATTTTGAAGAGTTTTGTCAAGAAGACCATGACACATCTGGATACATGGAGTGGAAATACCATGAAGGGAGGACAGGTTCAGGTCAATCTGATCGGAAATGCAGGCGTGACTGGACATTTGTGGACCCTTGTTTTAGGATGATGCGTGGTTTTCCTCAGGTGGAGGACTTGACACAGGATGAAGTTGGTGACAGTGATGTCATAGGTGATAGACTTCAGGCAGGTGAGGCTTCTGAAGTTGGTTCCCCATCACTTGCCAATTCAGAAGATTTGGAGGGTTGGGGTCCCCATGAACCTGGTTTGCAGAACGCCCAGACACACCAGATGGTCCAGAGGGATCAGATCTGGAGCGCAGTGTCCCTGAATTGGGTGATGGACGTCTCAGGCTGGAACATGAGTGCAGGGGCCATTGGCCTTATGACAGGGGATGTGATGATTGCGTGCAGTCAAGAGGACGCACACCTGCTAGGAGAGTAGGTCATAAGCATGAAACACCCCACAGTCTTGCTGCTGATTTCCTTTTTGTAGCAGGGAAACATTGGAAAGTTCTGGTCCTGTTGATGGTTCACACTGGGATGGTTGGCATGGTGGTTTGTGGTGGTGACAAAGAATGTGACGTGCAGTCCAGTTCTTAATGAGATTGGTGTTGGAGGGTTGTCTGTAGAAGTAGCTACTGACAATGAGGCAGCACTGAAATCTTTGGTTGAAAGAGGCCTTGCAGCTAGTTCAGCACGAGGCTATCACTGGAGAAACATTTCAGAGGCAAGACCCCAGGCAAAAGGCATCGAGAGAGCCGTTTGCATCATGAAAGAAGGGATCTATGCCAATTGGTTGGCACTTGAACGCCATTGCAATGCCAGGATTGCGTTGGAATCCCCCCTTTTGGGATATTTGGTGGGACATGTCTACAGGACGTACAACGCATACTGTGAGGGAAAGGCTGGGAGCACCCCCTTAGAACGTTTGAGAGAAAAACGGGGAGGTCAGGCACCTAGGTCTTATCCTTTTGGGGCAGTTGGGTTTTTGAAACCAATTCACCCTTCAAAATGGCCTGGTCAGCGTTTGGTGTTGTGTCATTTTCTCGGCATGAGGTATGTGACTGGTGGAGGTTGTTTGGGGTACCCATTTTCTGTTGATGCTGAAGGGTATTGTGAGGTGATCAAAGGTCACTCTTTCAAACTGAAGGAACCTCTCCAGTATGATGTTGAATCTCTTTTTCCTCTTTTGGCAGGCGTCAGGCCACAGGACTTCCCAGAACCACGTCTTGAGGCACCACAGGCAGAACAGGCTTTACCACCACCTGTTTTTCCACCAGAGTTGGATCCACCAGTTTTCCCAAGGGATGAGGTGTCTCCACAGCCCATTGCAGATGGAGCTGATGGCATGGATGTAGATGCAGGTGAGGTAGGTGAAGGTCCTGAGCCCATGACGATTGACAGGGTTGATGAGGGTTCAGAAGGGGAAGGATCTGAGGAGGAAGAAGGGGATGCGTGGTTGAACAACCTTATTCTTCAAACACAAGCTGATGTGTGGAACACTTTTTGTTTGAGAGAGTCTGGTTGTGTTTTCCCTGTTGGTGAGGGAAATGGTGATTTCTTTGAAGAGGACTTTGGAGGTCAAAAGGTTCGAGTCGACATTCCTGAAAGTTCTTTTGACGAGCTCACTGGAGCTGCTTTGGACTTTGAACAGGTGAAACAGGGAATGAAGACTGAGGTACAGCAGCTTGAGCGACTTAAGGTCGGGCGCTGTCTTGTCGAACGGGATGGCCGGGCACTTGCTAAGGAAAAACAAGTCACGGTCTTGACCTCACGTTGGGTATTGACCCAAAAGACCTCAGAAATCGTTCGGTGTCGCCTTGTAGTTCGAGACTTCGCTACGGGAGGGACCTCAGCTTTGAATGCTGGGATCTACGCTCCAACGTCGTCGTTGGACGGGCTTCGTTGTGTGCTCGCAGTTTCCGTGGTGAAAGATCTCAGTTTGCTGACTGCTGATGTTTCTGTGGCGTTCATGCATGCGCCAGTGGAAGCTGAAGCTTGTGACTTAGTGTTACTTCCGGCGAACCTCACAATCAAGGGATGTCGAGTGATCGCATGGCTAGGGAAAGCCATGAATGGGCTCAGGCGAGCCCCACTGTTGTGGTTTCTCGAATTGCAGCGGGTGGTATATTCCATGGGAGGTCAAGACACCTTTGAGAATACTTTATTCAGGTTGCAGACGCCCAATGGAATGCTTTTAGTGCTGGTGTACGTCGACGACTTACTCGTCGCGGCTGAAAGTCCGCAAGAGGGTGAATCGTTCTTGCAACAGTTGCAGACGATTTGGCGAATAAAACTTACTGGAAGGATTCCAGCGCTTAAGAAAGGCGTCCTACAGTTTTTGGGGAGAACCATCTATCGAGAAAGGGATGGGGAATCCACCTTAAATCTGGGGGTAAGTGAAGCCTACATGACAGGGGTCATCGACAGTTGGCGCGAGAAGTTGAAACCGAACGCGACACCGCCAAAGCTGGGAGAGATCTACAAAGATCGCGAGAAACAGGGTGAAGACACGCCTTTGACAGCGGAGGGTGAAGCACGGTATCGCAGGATTCTAGGACAGTTGGCGTGGGCCGCTTTGTCCAGAGCAGATTTGTGTTTTTCAGTTTCATACCTTGCGCGATTCCAGTCAAAGCCATCAGGTGCAGCGGAAGCTTGTTTGCGTGCACTGTTGCGTTGGTTGTTGACGCGCCTTCACCGCGTGCAGATTCAGATCATGCCTTCTCCGGAAGGATCGCCAAGCGTAGGACCGCGAAGCGTTGTTGGTTTCTGCGACGCGTCTTGGAATGTGGCCTCCGTGTCAGGGGGAGTCTTGATGTTCGAAGGTTGCTGCATCAAGGTGTTTTCTAGGAAACAGAAATGCCCAGCTTTGAGTAGTGCAGAGGCGGAGTTGCGTGCGATGACAGAAAACTCGAAGGAGTTGGTGTCGTTAGGCATGTTGTTGGGATCCATTTTGGATGGGATTCCGCTGACCATTTTGGGAACCCCGCAGTGTTACCAGTTGGTTTTGCGCAACGACGCGACGGCCGCGATCAGCATAAGCTCAATGGAAGGGTTGTTGCGACGCGTCCGGCACATAGAACTTCGTGCGAAGTACATTCAAATGCTGGTGAAGAAGAAGCGTCTTTTGCTTGAGTATATCCCTGGACTTCAAAACCCGAGTGACGGTTTGACCAAGTCATTCAAGACTAGGGATATGCTGATTAACCTTGAGAAAGAGGTAGGTTTGGTGCCAGGACTCGACACCAATGGCTTGTCATGGATCCGTACTTTTCAGCGTAGGCTACAGCTGCTAGCCGAAGAAGGGGAGATGTCAAGTTTGTTGGAAGGGTCGGTAGCACCTGAATTTTGAAATTTTCCGAACGAATTGCATGACACAAGCCTGTTCCACTGAGGCACTTTGCTAAGGAACTTTTGTTTTCGCTTGTGACTCAACGGCATTTTGCTAAGGAGAGCTAATTATTTTAGGATTTTTTTTTGATCAGGTTTAGGAATTATTTTTGGATTCCTGCTTCTCTGCTTTTCCTGCTTTTCCTGCTTCTCTGCTTTCCTGCTTTTCCTGCTTTTCCTGCTTTTCCTGCTTTTCCTGCTTTTCCTGCTTCTCTGCTTTTCTGCTTTTTTGCTTTTCTGCTTCTCCTGCTTCTCTGCTTCTCTGCTTTTCTGCTTTTTTGCTTTTCTGCTTCTCCTGCTTCTCTGCTTCTCTGCTTCTCTGCTTTTCTGCTTTTCTGTTTTTCCTGTTTCTTTGCTTTTCCTGCTTTTCCTGCTTTTCCTGCTTCTCTGCTTTTCTGCTTTTCCTGCTTCTTTGCCTTTCTGCTGTTTTGCTTTTGTGCGTTTCCTGTTTCTTTGCTTCTCTGCTTTTTTGCTTCTCTGCTTTTTTTTTTTTGGCTTTGCCTGCTTTAAATACTTGATTTTCATGTAAGATGCATTTTGCACAGTATTTACATCCCTGAGTATCACATGACCAACCTTCTCTTGAAAACTAGCAACGTAACATGTGAGAAGAGGTGCTTGCATTCTGCTTTGGGGGAGGCGCTGCGCCCTCCCCCCAATCCCCCCCTCCCGCTTTTTTTTATTTAAACTTAAACCCAAGTTACATTAGTTGGTTTTTGCGAACTAACCTTCTCTGGAAAGCTGACAGGATTACATGTGATAGATAGATAGATAGCTAGATAGATAGATGGCTAGATAGATAGCTAGATAGATAGATAGCTAGCTAGATAGATAAAGAGGTAGCTAGATAGATAGCTAGATAGATAGATAGATAGATAGCTAAATAGATAGGTAGATAGTTAGCTAGATAGTTAGATAGCTAGATAGATAGCTCGATAGCTAGATAGCTGGATAGACAGCTGGATGGCTAGAAAGATAGATAGCTAGATAGATAGAAAGCTAGATAGCTAGATAGCTAGATAGATAGTTAGCTAGATAGCTCGATAGCTAGATAGCTGGATAGACAGCTGGATGGCTAGATAGATAGCTAGATAGATAGAAAGCTAGATAGCTAGATAGCTAGATAGATAGTTAGCTAGATAGCTAGATAGGTAGATAGATAGCTAGCAAGATAGCTAGCTAGATAGGTAGATAGATAGCTAGATAGATAGATAGCTTGCTAGATAGATAGATAGCTTGCTAGATAGATAGCTAGCTTGCTAGATAGATAGCTAGCTAGATAGCTAGATAGCTAGCTAGCTGGATAGATAGCTAGCGCCCTCCCTCAATCCCCCCCACCCGCTTTTTATCTAATCCCAAGCTTCCGCATCTGTAAATATTTGGGTGAACATGCTCACATGTAGAACATCCCATGCAAAATGGAAGGTGAACATGCCAAAATGTGGCAAATACCATACAAATTGGACGGTGAACATGCCCACATGTAGGAAATCCTATGCAAAATGGAAGGTGAACATGCCAAAATGTGGCAAATACCATACAAAATGGAAGGTGAACATGCCCACATGTAGTAAATCCCATGCAAAATGGAAGGTGAACATGCCCAAATGTGGCAAATACCATGCAAAATGACAAATTCAAGTTCCAAACCGTTGCAAGCACTAGGCAAATGGTACCAGCCAAGAAATCCAAAAAAAATTCCCAAACCTGCTCAAATTTTTTTTCCTAAAACTATTTCACACCCTTTTGCTAAGGTTTTGAATTCGATAGACGTTGGAATCGCAGGTGACCGCCTGGAATCCAGTTTGCTCCTACTGAAGGGCTTTGTACCTTCCTACAGTTTTCACTTTGTACTGTTCTTTTGTTGCGAATCGGCGGATGTGGACCTTGAGTACTTCTGTTGTCCCGTCTGGATGGTTTGCTGGAGTTTTTCTGTTTTCCGTGACGGTGTCCTGTCCTTTTCCGTCTCGGTTCTTTGGTCAGTCTTTGTCATGTGCGACTGGTGAACATTGTTGGACGATGTTGACTAGTGATGTGATGTGAACTCGTTTCGGACTTTTCGCTGTCTGACTGTAATTTCTGTAGTGCACATGGACCGGTACATGTTGACATTCAGGTTGCAGTTGTTGGAAGTTTTCGTTTACATGTCATGCCACGACACGTTTTTGAAACAAAACGACGGAAACGAAAACCAGTGAAACACCGGTTTTTCCAAACCTCAAGTTTTGTTTTTGTGATTTTTGGAATGCTCTTAATGTGATGCAGAAGCCGTTTAGGAACAGAAGCCGTAGAGAGAGAGAGAGAGAACAGTTTGTTTTACTCCACAAGCTTGATCGGATCAAGAAGAAAGGTTGACTTGTTTTCGTGTTTTGTGACGTGTGGCGTATGGGCAGCATGGCTGATGTCACTACTCCTGAGAAGACTACGGAAGCCAATGAGGGCTTGGACCAAGCAGTTCCTGTGTTGGAGGAATGGCAGTTGTGCATGCCTCCATGCCTGACCCTAAGTCCCCAACGGAAGGGAAAGGTGATCAGCCTGATGAGGCTGACGTGGAAATTTTGGAACCACCGGGGAAAAAGATCCGTTTCTCTTTGGAGGAAAGCTTTGAGAAATTGATGGATCGCACTCAGGAGGGCTTCGATTTGACAAGAGGAGCCTTCGAGAAGGTGCAACAGCACCTTGATCTGAGCAAGAAGGTCAGCCAAGACCTTTCGCAATTAGCACAAGAAGTGCATTGCGAGAAAATCGGAGCGAAGTACCAGTTGGCGCAACTCCAACAGGTACTGTCGTCGTTCCAAAACCTGGAATGGCAGGTGGGCGGTACCAAGAGTGAGGCAAACACCAGCCTCAAGAGCATCAGTAACAAAATACTGGGAGCTCAAACAGCTTGCAAGGAAGGGCTCAAGGCCCTGCATGGTGAGATGCGTGATGGCAACGAGAGGGTAGTCCAAGCCATCACTGATGGATCCAACAAGCTGTCCGCAGCTATGGTGGCAAATGCACCACCTGTGAAAGAAACCTCAGCTCCAGCATATGCTCCGGTACCACCACCGACTATGCCACCAGGAACACCTCCTGCAGGATCCTCAGTGACGTCCACGTATGGTCTTCCTGGATATGCATCCAGCTATAGTCTGCCGACACCCAATTTGCCGACACCCAATGCGCCGATGGTCAATACACCACAGACGCCGGCAAGAGTGCCTCCGACTTCGATGGGGTCAATGGCAAGTATTCCAACAGCTCCTGCTGTTGCCACGGCTGCAAGGAATGAGCCGCAGCCTCCTATGGTGCTTTTGGTGGCTGATGAATCAGGCGCACAGCGCCGTGTTGCAGTTTCGCCTACTCGACACTTGTCGAGCAACAATCTTACCCAGAGTTACTTGCAGGAGTTTGGGTTGGGGTGCGTGCACCACGCCGGCGGCTATCACAACACAAGTCTCGGCTCAAAGCATCATCACAACATGTTCCCAAGCTGGAACTATCACCAAGTCCAACTTCATGTCCAGACTTCAAACCACAAAACCATGACTCATGAGTACAACTGTCGCAACTTCTTGCCAGTCCACGACTCATGTCATCTTCTCCAAATTCAGAATCCTTGCAATCAACCGCAAGTTCGTGCTCCATGTCAGCAAACTCCAGTTCAGCACCATTGCACCTACCTTTGGATTCGCAACTCGGGGGCAGTCCTGCGAGCTCATGCTCATGTTCAAACACAAAACTGCCAACGGTTTCACAAGTGGATTCCCAACAAAGGGCTATTGATCATGCTGCCGACACTGCCAACCTTTTGGACATCAGACCTATTGTCGTGGCTTACACGCATTTCCGCACTTTGGACTGGTTTCTGTTGCCAGGTATATCCATACCCGTCGCAATACCACCCAGAACCATCGTCCCACCAATAGTCATCATCGTCCCAACCTTCGGCAGACCAGTCGGTCCAATCTTCATTCCAACTTTCTGAAACTTCATTCAACTTGCTTTTCTTTCCAAGAAACTCCTCCAGGATATCCAGTATCTTGATGCCAAAATTGCCGATGAGCTGGTGCAAGGTTTCCCTCTCAGTGGCTGGATGCCTCCATCTGATGTTTTCCCTGCAAGGTTGCGGCCACCTGAAATCAATGAACCTTTTCTACGGGCGATGGCTCGGAGCTTCTGTCCCAGGTCCATGGCAGCCACAGTTCTGGAAATCTGGACGCGGACAACAAACTTTGGCAGGCGACATCGCCGCGCTTTTGGCTCCAGCAGAAGAATAAGCTGAGGCCTATTGACAACTTCAGCTCTTCCCATGTCAATAGTTCAGTTGGTTTGAGGGAGAAGTTCGTTGTTGACTCAGTGGATGAGATTTGTGCGATGGTGAAAACTTGGATGCAAATGAGTGGGCCAGGCATTCGACTGGTCGGCAAGACGTATGACATGCGCAAAGCATATCGCCAGTTGGCCATACATGAGAGTCATCTTGACTTTGCTTGGATCAGTGTTTGGAACCCGCAGACACAGGCACCTGCGTTGTTTCGCATGGAAACCATGCCTCTTGGATCCACAGCTTCTGGAAGCATGTCGGCATTCTATACGCCGATTTTGTGTGCATCTGCAGGCTTGGAACGGAAACCCAAACGGATCGCATGGTCCGTCTCTTGTTTCGCTCTCTTGGTTGGGCGCTTTCAGAAGATGTGGAGAAAGATCGCCCATTCTCCGAAAGATTCCAAGCGTTGGCTGTTGAATTTGATTAGAGCAATGCATGCAGTGGAAACTTCACAGTTGGAAACACTGAGGCACGGAAAACTGAGCTGAAAAAGAAGATCAGCAGTATTTTGGCTGATGACATGATGGAGCCTACAGTTGCTGAGTTGCTCCGTGCACGTTTACTCTTTGCAGATGCGCAGATCTTTGGCAGGTTCTCGAAGTTGGCCTTGCACAAAATAGGCCCAGTGGGTCTCAAAACCAAGCCTGAACGACCGCTTAGCATGCAGTGGAGTCAAAGCGGCATTGCAATGGGTCGTGGACCGTGTGTTGTCAGGTGCTCTACGTCGCATAGACAGCGGCCTGCGTCCCACCTTTTACCTTTTCCTGGACGTTGCTTGCACAGATGGCGCCAATGGCGCGACTTGGAGCGGGATGTCGATATAGGTGCAGTCCTGGCTGTCAGCAAGGACGGATCATGAACTTCTTTGGCCACATTGTTGATGCTGCATTGGGTTCAATTTGGGGGCCTGCGGACAAAGTGCAACACATATTTGAAGGGGAGGCGCTTCCTTTTGCTGCAGCCCTGCGTGTTTGGGGGGACATGTTCCGCCATACCTGTGTTTTTGCCTTCATCGACAATGAGTCAGCAAAAGCTGCGTGGATTACGGAATTTGCCCAGTCAAAGACAGCTCAGAACATCCTGCACCATGGGACGCGCATGGAGGCCAACCTTGACATCCGTCCCTACTTTGCCAGGGTCCCCGCAAGCTCCAGCTTTGGTGATGCGCCTTCGAGGGGCGAATTCCGTTTGTTGCTGCAATCGGGAACTGAAAGAATTGCGATCTCCAATGAACTGATCGCCGAGCTTTGCACACCACCTTTTGCCCGTAGAACCCCGTCCTGAATGCGAGGAGGGGCTACGTGGCTCGGGACTCCGGACAATCCCCCAATGTTGGAATGAAAACTGTGCTCGGCTGATCACCATTTTTGGATTCACTTTGATTCATTGTGTTTTGCATCTGGTGCAGTGATATTTTTCTTTTGCCGTGTGAATGCATTTGACGTTTGTTGTTTTTGTTTTACTCTGTGAAGGTGTGTCCGTGTTTGGGGTT
>CAMXCT020004610.1:0-33475 GCA_947184155.2 Cladocopium goreaui | reverse complement strand
AATTTGACACCGTCCATGAGGATATATGAGGATACGATACTAAGATTACATCATTTAACCCCAAAGATGGATGGTTTAGTACTAAGAAGATCTAGAAACGAGTAATTAATGTGGTTAAAAGGTTAAAACAATGCCATAAACCACCCATGACTGGGAATGGTCAACATACCATCTCTTCGTGGTGAAATTGGGGATGGTTTATGGCATTGTTTTGACCACATTACAAATTTTGGGCCCATAGTTTTGCCCCATTGCCACTTAGGTATCCCAGCGACGCGGCATTGGCAAACACGCTGATGGTCTGCCAGTGCCTGGCCTCAGAACAAATATACTGTATATGTATATATATATATGTATACAAACACCCTGGTTGTGGGTTATGAAATAGGGAGTTCTACTACCTGGGTTATTGTGCTTTGTTATATCCCATAGATTCCCATAATATGTAGGGAAACTGTTCCCAATTCCACTGCAGTTCAATTTATTTCATGTATGGTATGGTATGCTTTGATGATTCAAAATCACTCATTCGACAATGTAGTTAATCATGTTAATCTTCATTTTCACGAATTGTGTATGAATAATTCCACCATAAAGTGTCAAGTAATTCCATCGGGCTCCCCAGTTTTGCATTCGCAACGCGGACCATAAAGGGTCTAGGTAGGTTTGTTCAAATGACCTACCCAGAAGATCCTAGAAGTACAAATAAAAAGGAGGATGATTACCCCAAATGCCAGGCTTATAGTTATGGCCATTTACCAGTTATAACTGGTTATAAATGCGATTATACATTCTATAAATGGGGTTATAAGCACTTGTAACTAATAAATGACCATAACTGTACCATCTGTTTCTTCATGAAAAGGTTCGAAATGATGTTTTTCCTACCTGTATATACAGTATGCTCCCTTTGTTTTTACTCACAACAATGCACCAGGACTTCCCCCCAAACAAAAGCCCAGTCAGATATTTTTCCACCGTGGGAAATACACGGAAACCATGGTAGCCTCAAAAAGAACTAGTTTGGTCTGTGGTTTGGAACATTTTTTATTTTCCATAATATATATATATACATATCAATATATGGGATGTCATCATTCCCATGGACTTTCATATTTCTCAGAGGGGTAGGGCTCTACCACCAACCAGTAGTTTGAATGGTCTTGCTCAACGGGCATTCCCCCCCCACCAAGGGTGATGATCATAAAATGGCCAAGCAGCTCATTATTGCCTCATTGCATCTCATTGCCTCCTTGCTATATCCCCAGCGAAGTTGAATCACCATGAAATCGCAGATCAGCCAAGGACCTATGGTTTCGTGGATGGTTTCTTCTATGCTGCAGAGAAACTTCACCGACATCAGCTGCTAATGCACTGGTGCTTCGAGCACAAGGATTTTCCACCAAATGGGACCAACTGGGACGCTGGAAAAGGCTGGCTGAAAGTGGAATAGTTATTGAAAATTGCCATTTATAGTTGATTTACCCATGAAAAATGGTGATTTTCCAGTCATGTTAGTTTACCAAAGGCTGTTTTTTAGGACGAACATGAAATTTAGGGACTCAATGTTTCTCGACAATCGATCGCACTGGTCGTTTTGAGATACTGCAACTTGAAAACACATCCAGCTGGTCCAGCTCTATAGATTGAAGGGGAGCCCGAAGATGTTCTATACTTGTAGATGTTTGAGGATTTCTGTTGATGGTGGAATGAGTATGCATTCCCCCGCAAGTCCTTAGGTCACCTAGGTCCCTGTCTTGAGATATGAAGTCATCTATCACGATTTTTATCCAGTAAATTTCCAGAGAATTGCCCAACTAAATCATTTGTTAATCAACAAGACTGTTGTGACATCCGAATTTTCATTTGAAGTCCCAATAAATATAATTGTCGTTTTTTGTATATCAATCAGTTTTCATTTGATCCTGTTTTCTTTTCATCTTGTTTCATTGACAACAGTTTTCAACAATTTTCGTTCATCAGGGGGGTTCAGTTAGAACCCCATCGGAGTTGGTCAGAGTTTTGTCCCCAACTTTTGATGGCTCATAGTAAATAAATAAAATGTAATATATATATATATATTATACATATAACATATATAATATGTTTGATGTGATACATATATATATATCATATATGTGTATCATACATACATACATACATACATACATACATACATACATACATACATATATATATATATATATTCATGCAATATCATGGAATACATATGTGTATATACAATTATATATATGCGGGATATCTATGTATATGGGATTTATAATATGCATGCACGTATATGTATATATATAATATATACATATACATATATATATATATATATATACATACATGTCACCCACTTTCATTGCGCGTTACAACAGCGACACGGATCCTTCCAGGATGCTCGGCGTCTCCTAGAGGTCTGCAAACGCTGTGGACCCGACCAAAGCTTGTGGGTTCAGGCGAGCCACGGTTGCTCAAGATCTACGGTGCTCTCCGATTATTTAACACGATATATAGGGGATATCCTGCATTTCACTACATTAACATAATTTTGGGGAATGGGATATTGTGGGGGGTTGCTATGGAGAATGAGCCATTTGCCTATTGAGCACGGTGATTTTCCATAGCTGTTTTAAATTACCAGAGAGCATCATATTGTCGTTGTTCTAATTTGTACTACTGGAATGTGTCAAGATTATAATTGTGTGCTTTCATTTTATCATGTATTGATATATTGTGTTATAGGTATGCACAGATGAATAACATTACACAAGTAAATGGATAAAGAGACGGTTCTATCGTGTTCTATGTAGAAGTGCACATTGAATTGGATTATGAATGGACCTTTTCGGCCACATCACGTTTTTGAAGATTTGAAATCCTTGCGCCTAGTATAAGCTAGTGCTCGTCTTCATGGTCCCATAACTTCTGATGCGTCCTAAGAAGTGCTCTTGGTATGCTCTTGGTTTATTTGTGTAATATATATATATATGATTATATATGTATAATGATGTTTTCATACGTGCCATAAATTTCTACAAGGCACTATCATTGCAAAATACTCCCTACTTTGAAAAGAGTGGAACTGGAATTTAGCCACTGGACTTCACATCGTTTCAAGCCCCACGAGAATCGGAAGTATTTGGCAAGCGGCCATGGGAATAGGGGTCCGTTCTTGTAGGCTGGCTATTATACATATTTATACACATGTGTATATATATATATACAGTATATATATATATACAGTATATATATATATATAGAGAATATATATATATGTGTGTCTATATACACACCTTCGATATATGTACAGAATGAGATACCTGCTTCCAGACTAGGTTGCCAGTTCGGCTTAGCTCGTTTCAAGGTTTTTTTGGCATTCATCTGAACTCTGGTTACAAGACAGAGTTGTGGACTATCTTGATCCAAGCTAGCTTGTGCGGTCATATGTCCACTACGGCTTGGAAGCCTGATTGGAATTTGTTTTTTTGCTGGAACTTCTGGAGGAGTTAGGAATGCATGTTGTGATGTGCTTGCAAGGCTTGTCTGTTTGGAGAATAGACGGATACCCTCTGGTTATTTAACATAGCCATGGAAAATGGTCCATTTATAGATGATTTACCTATTAAAAATTGTGATTTTCCATGGCTATGTTAGTCATAACCAGAGGGTATGTAATGCCAAACTTTTCTGCTTGTCCCGTAGGAAACCATGCTGCCATGCAAAGGTTTGTACACGAGCCTGCCGGCAAGAAACCACAGAAGCAAGAAATTGATTCAGATTCCGCTCTCCACATTAAACACCGGTTCCGGAAACTTAGGAGGAGAGCTTCTTAAAATGGGGGAACCTCGATAATTATCCAAAAACAACTGTGCTTGTTTAAATAGGACATCATGACATCCGTTGGTTTTGATGCCCCTTCATTTTAAGAAGCCGCTGAGTTAAAAAAACACACGGCTGCCCCATCCAAATAGTTTGTAGGTTTGGATGTTGGTCTTCTCTTGGTAGGAATAGGTTTGGACCCATCTCAGCCGTAGCTGAATCCCTTTCCCTCTTATTGAAATGGGAAGAAATTCACATGTGTGATTCGTGAAAATCCTCATTTGTTTGGTGGTTTGGAACATGGCTTTTATTTTCCACAATAGTTGGGATGACGATCCAATCTGACTTTCATATTTTTCAGAGGGGTAGGTCAACCACCAACCAGATTATTATTAACCACGAACCAGCCATCATTTTTCGTATCACAATCCTCCCCTTGGGATGCCTCGCTCTCGGTAGGCCTTGTCCTTCCTGGCTTCGCCGGAGAGCGGTGGAGGACACCTGGAAGAGATTCAGGAAGTGCTGCGGCATATCGAGGCGCAGAAAACAATGGCGCACAACGGGGCGGGCCATGGCAGCATGAAAACTCTAGGGTTTCTACGTAAAATTACATGCGAAATCACTGGTTCCCTTTGGAATTCATCTAGAAATGGTAAGTGTGGAACAATCGAACTAGTACTTTACAGGACTGTATGTATGGACACCAGCATTTCTACAGCACTAATTGTTTATGTAAATTAATTCAAACATGTATGTATACATGTCTGAATGCAATCTATTGCGAATGATTTGATTGAAACGTGGAAATTGAAGGATTTCACTGGGGGTCGGCCAAGCCATAGAAATGTTGATCCACAAAGATGGACATTTGAGTACTTCTTTGTTGGTTTTCATTTGGGTCAAAGCCTAGCAACTCCGAAGCCAGTGAATGGTTCCGATATGTTCCCATGGAAACGATGCACTGAAAACATGTTCGAGAGTCGGTGGTGCCAAAGATTTTCCCCAAAAAAAGCCGGGGCTACCCACCATTATCATGATGATATATGATCATTGATTACGTATATATATATATAATTATTATATATTATCATATATCCCCAAAGAAGGATACAACTTTTGGCACTTCCAGGGTCATCCATTGTTGAAGGACAGCGATTTGATGCCGCTGCTTCTGGTCATTGAGACCTTGCGCCATAGCGAAGAGGCGCGGCTGTGTCACAGTCAAAATGGGTTCGTTTCCTGTGGGGGATAGGAATAATCAATCCATGTTCAATTTGGGATGTAACAACCCCTGATGTTTGGATGTTCAATACCGGATGACCATAAACAATATAGCATCATAATACAATATACCATGTTTTGACCATGGCACAAGTAGCAACCCCCAAAGATGTCGATGAGTTCGAAACCTTGAAATGATGTGCAAAACATCATTGAACTACCATCCTGGAAATACCTTTCTATCTTTTGAAGGGTTACTGTATTGTACATGATTATAATTTATCCCTTCCCCATATGTACCCCAACCGAAACCTTAGTTGTGGTGGCCCATATGAGGGGTATTCAACTTTGGGGAATGGGTGTGGTTTAATGTTATTAACAGTCAACAGTTGTTATATATCATGATTATCATATGTTTATGTTTAATTATGATTGTGACTTTATGATCCTGATGATGTTTTCAGTTACTGTATCATGATTATCATACGTGTTTAACTTATGAATAAATCATATATTAACATATATTCTGTAAATTATAAATCATATAGTCACAAGATAAGCATGACTAGCACGACGTATTCATCTTACATGTGGGAATCATTGTTTAAATTATACATTCATTATACACATGATTGTGATATTATTAAATTATGATCCCATTATCAATGATTATCACTGTGGTAAAAATTTTCATAGATGGAATACCCGGTGAATAGCCATAATAAATCCTATGTATTATTGTGTTTTTGGGTATTTGATTTGACTATGGTAATAAATCCTATGTATAATGGTATTATTATGGGTATCCACCGGTATAAATCCATATGTGATTTGATGATTCTGTGTTTGGACTCATCGTTTCGACTCATCGTTTTCCCACATGGATGGCCAGGTCACCATCGGCGATGTGCGACCATACCTGCAGGCACAGCACCATCGTCGGTCGCGAAGAAACGCAGGAGAAAAAAAGAGACGTTACAGTTATGGCCATTTATTAGTTATAAGTACTTATAACCCCATTTATAGAATGTATAATCCCATATATAACCAGTTATAACTGGTAAATGGCCATAACTGTAGTGGTCTTTGGATAAATGGATTAATGGATTCGTGGTCTTTATCTGACCAAATTTGGATGACTGGAACATCATGGAAACATGGAACATCTACATGAGTTTATGTTTTTCAGTGCAACATACAGGCTACATACAGGCTACATAGAGGTCTTGATTTTCAAACGCCAAATGCTGCGTTGGGGCTCTTTCTCCACTGTCACCTTCGGCATCAGGACTAAGGACTGATCCATTGAGTCTTGGGTTTGTTCGTTTCGGGGTCCCATAGAATTACCCGGCCTGGTAAACCTACAAAAAGCTATTGAAAATGGGTCGAAATAGTTGATTTACCCATTCAAAATGGTGATTTTCCATAGTTATGTAAATGTTTACCAGAGGGTAGCTGGGATTGCTTTAAATTTGGAATCGGTTCAACCCCAAACATGCTAGCACCTGGACTTGTTGCATGACAGCATGTTTCCCCTCATGGTTCCCCTTGTAGATTCAGACATGGACCCAAAATCATCCATAATGCAATTTCCAGGCAAATATAGCTGGTTGGTGGTTTGGAACATGTTTTATTTTCCATCATATATGGGATGTCATCCTTCCTATTGACGAACTCATGTTTTTTCAGAGGGGTAGGGCTTAACCACCAACCAGATTATGGATTATATACCCTCTGGTTATTTAACATAGCCATGGAAAATGGCCCATAGAAATAGATGGTTTACCTATTATATAATAGCATGGTGATTTTCCATGGCTATGTTAGTCATAACCAGATGGCATTCATCTTCTCAGTTCTTCCCTATTCCGTTTGAATCCCCATCTTTTCGCAGGCACAATACAAGCGCCTGGTCGATGCCCTTGCAACGTCCAGAGGGAAGTCCTCTCAGGCGCTGGGTTCAGTGTTTGGTACTTGGGGTTGTACTTGGGGCATCTTGGGGCTGCAGTTGAGGATAGAAATAAGTCTTTTCCCAAACTCCCCTGACACACCTAAGGGGGTGCCCGTCAGTTTTTGCCGAGTTCTCACGCCTCAAGGGAGGTTTCATTGGCTCGAAGACCTACACTGCACTACTTTGCGAATTTTCTCTCTCAGTATGATGCCATGGTTATAAAATGTTATAAACCCCCATCCGTATGTATACGTTAGGATACAACTCCTGTAACTATGATTACATATCCACTTATAACTGGAACTGCGCTCCCAAGTATCCCCTATCACTTGGGAATACTTGGTATACAATGGATTATAGCCCCTTCATTAAAGAGTAAACTTGCTCCATGGCTCATCTAAACAGTCAAGGATAGTAGTATCGCCTTGGTTTGGAGGCAGCAACATACCACGTGGTATCCTCCGGTTTTGTAATTTGGCAATGTCTAATCTGGCAATGGACCTTCAGCATGTTTGTTTAACAGAAAACACACGTATACAATATTATAGAATACGATCGTATGCTACACATGAATAAATTATCTATAAATTACTGTATGTATGTAGAATAGCATATATGTATTTAAATTATGTGATATGTATATATATATATATTGTATATATATGTATATTGTATATATATATATATTGTATATATATATATATTGTATATATATATATATATATGTTTATTGTGTATATATATATATGTGTTTATTGTGTATATATATATATGTTTATTGTGTATATATATACACATATATATATATGTTTATTGTATATATATATGTTTATTGTGTGTATATATATATGGTTATTGTGTATATGTATATATATATATGTGTGTTATTTTTTGTACACATTATGATATGTAACTATACAACTGAATATCAGCCACAGTTCCCAGTGATCTCGCTTGATCTCCAGGATCGTCATGAGATCGTCCGGATGCAGCAGGAAATTGTCCAGCTACGGACCGAGGCGCATCCGTGGGGTTCAAGGGACTTTTGCAAAAAAAAGGGGATAGTTTCACTTGATTATTATCTATTGTTATTTAGCATTATCATTCTATTTCCCCACCTGCCAGGTGAGGGTTGTTAGATTTTATGTCAGTTGCCTCCTCCTTCTCCTACTCCTCCGCCTCCTCCGCCTCCTCCTGCCTCGTCCTCCTCCTCCTCGTCCTCCTTGTCATCCTTGTCGTCCTTGTCGTCCTCGTCGTCCTCGTCGTCCTTGCTCAACTGCGATCCGCGATCCATAGTGTTCTCTGCCGGACCTCAACCACGACCACCCACGCCCAGTGTTCCCTGCCGGACCTCAACCACGACCATCCACGCCCAGTGTTCCCTGCCGGACCTCAACCACGACCATCCGCGCCCAGTGTTCCCTGCCGGACCTCAACCGCGACCATCCGCGCCCAGTGTTCCCTGCCGGACCTCAACCGCGAGTATCCACGCCAAGTGTTCCCTGCCGGACCTCATGTAGGAAGATATGGGACAAAGATAGAATGCCAGAAGATATGCCGGAAGATATGCCAGATAGAATGCCAGAAGATATGCCAGAACATATGCCAGAAGATATGCCAGATAGAATGCCAGATAGAATGCCAGAAGATATGTCAGAATATTTGCCAGAAGATATGCCAGATAGAATGCCAGATAGAATGCCAGAAGATATGTCAGATAGAATGCCAGAAGATATGCCAGAAGATTTGCCAGATAGAATGCCAGAAGATATGCCAGATAGAATGCCAAATAGAATGTCAGAAGATATGTCAGATAGAATGCCAGAAGATATGCCAGAAGATATGCCAGATAGAATGCCAAATAGAATGTCAGAAGATATGTCAGATGGAATGCCAAATAGAATGTCAGAAGATATGTCAGATAGAATGCCAGAAGATATGCCAGAAGATATGCCAGATAGAATGCCAGAAGATATGTCAGAATATATGCCAGAAGATATGCCAGATAGAATGCCAGATAATATGCCAGAAGATATGCCAGATAGAATGCCAGATAGAATGCCAGAAGATTTGCCAGATAGAATGCCAGAAAATATGCCAGAAAATATGCCAGATAGATATGTCAGAAGATATGCCAGAAGATATGCCAGAAGATATGCCAGAAGATATGTCAGATAGAGTGCCAGAAGATATGCCAGATAGAATGCCAGAAGATTTGCCAGATTGAATGCCAGAAGATATGCCAGAAGATATGCCAGATCATATGCCAGAAGATATGCCAGATAGAATGCCAAATAGAATGTCAGAAGATATGTCAGATAGAATGCCAGAAGATTTGCCAGCAAGAAAATGTATAAATGTCATGGTGGGGATCACACGAAGTAAAGTAATTTTTTTTTGTATTATAAATTGTAAATATATATATATATTATATATATACACACGGAAATGGGGTTGAGACCGTCAGGTTTCCGCTTCGGTCCGATTCTCGGAAAACCGGTATTGCGGATTTCCCATGCTAAAAGGATGTTGCCATAGGCATCTTTACCGGCAGGGTGTAGGAAAAAACAAAAAAATGTGCATCAGATCAATGGGATATTCCCTTACATAGGCCTTAATTATGTAGGCTTATATATGGTAGGTACCTCCAATTTAGGATCCTGGAATGGCCATTGATCAGACGGAAGGTATGTTTGCTGTATTTGTTGTTTTTTTGTTGTTGCCGACTGTTGATAAAAAACCACGGATATCCGGAGTTATGTCACCCATCATGGAACAATCAAATCCAGTTGGAGACAATATATATAATTACCAGTAGATTGAGGATCACCCCTTCTATGGAATTTATCCTGCTGATTTATGTTTTACCTCATTGATTCTTCCGTGGATAAAGATTGGGTTGTGATGTTTGTCAGAAAACAGATTACCCTCTGGTAAACGTTTACATAGCTATGGAAAATCCACCCATGTTTAATGGGAAAATCAACTATTTCGACTGGGCCATGTTCAATAGCTATTTTGACATAACCAGAGGGTACTCCAAGATCCATAGATCCATTGGAGAACAATCCTTTTCCATGATGTAAAGGAAACTCCCATGAATTCCCATGACATAAAGCCCATTACCATCTGGTAAACGTTTACATAACTATGAAAAATCACCACTTTTTATGGGAAAATGTACTATAAATGGCCATGTTCAATAGTTTTTCGTATGTTTACCAGAGGGTAAATCCTGTGTTTTTTTCAGCACACCAAGTCCCCAAGTCCCTGAAAACCACACAGTTGTGGCCAGCACAGGCCAAGGAGTTCCAAACCACCCGATGCTTTCAGCGCCCTCGGTTTCGAAAAAATCGCCGCAGAATGTGGCCGAAAAAAAAAGTCATCCTGGGATAGAAGATGAGAAAACAACACTTAAATCCTCAGAAAAATGGTAATCGGTTCTTGACATGTTGATCTTCTTGATCTTCTTGATCTTCTATCTACTTCAGGATGGTTCTAGACACACCAAGTCTAAACTCAGGTATATTTAGGTCATTTAGGTTTGGTAATTGATTGCCACCTATTCATTGGCCAAAATGATGTTGTTCCCCCATAGCAGAGGGATGATAATCCCAAAGGTTCGCGTATGTTTTGGGTGTCCCATTTCCCAAGGCGCGTTCGGACCGCTAGGACTTGATGTTCGAATTGTTTTCTGAATTTCTGTGCAGATGTTTTTCACTGTTGAAGTCACAATTGGATGTGTTTGGTTCAACTTTGGAAGCGGAACGCATTTTCCAGCTCAATCGTTTGATCCTTGCCCTCGATTTCGCTGATTCAATTCCGCATCCCCGTGTGCCCCTGATTTTCCCATGAATTCCCGATGATAAGTGGTACTGTTTAATGTGCTGGTAAAATCCTCGTGACTCGTTTCTGGACTTAGATGCATTATATCTCCAATACTATCCTATTATATATATATTGATTTATTTATATATATATATAGATATAATATAAATATATATATATACATATCCATTAAATACCTTCATTATATTATATATACACATGTATATTTACATGCTAAGGTGCGGTTTGACCTTGGACGTTCCTGCGGTGCATTTTTTCTGTGGCCATTCGTGTGCAGCCTCAGAGTCCGATCGCCTTTGATCCCGTTACAAATTGGCGAACAGGCCATATACAACGACATACAACTGGAGATATTTAATGATATTCATACTATATATATATAGAGAGAGAGAGAGACGATTATAATAGACGTAATCACATTTTATATATACATGATATATACATGATATATCCTGCTGTTTTACAGGTTTTTGACGTCGTGGCCCCAGCTCAGTGTATCGTTGCTGCCGTCTCCACGTCAAGAACTTCAAGGTGCAGGGTAGGTTGCAATGGAACAGCCGTGGGCTGTGGCCCTGGCTTTTGCTGGGGGCTGGTTGCTTCGTGAGTGGAGCACTCCTCAGAAGGTTGAGGAACCTGCTTCGTGCCATTGCCAGTGCTCGTTCCCTGTTTCGCCTGCTCCTGAGCACGTCTCATCCTCATCATCATCCTGGTTGGTTGCATTGGTGGCTATTGTCCTATTGGTGGTTTTTGGAAACACTGCTTTGGCTCTTCGCATTTCATATCAAGATAGCACTACTGGGCAAGACAAGACTGTTTCAGTGGCTGTGAAAGGTAAGTCAAAGGGTGTATACAATAGCCCAGTAGGACTGACGGTGGCAAATTGAGATGGCAGCCTTAGCTCCTGGATCTCTGATGTTTGTCAGCTACGGAGAGGTGCCCGAGGTTTATCACACACGTCTCATTCTAGATTGGGTCAGTGGACTGGAGTACGTCATTGCCACCCCTGACCTTGACATTTATCCTGAGACTATGGATGCTTCAAACCCCGACTTCACCGATTGCGTGCCCGCACTACCAGGTGGGTTGGTGCCGCCTGGTATCAACCCCAACTCAGTCTACTCTTTTGCTCCCATGACCGCTGCTGAATTGTCTCAGTTGTTGGCTGCAGGTCGAACTGAAGCGGCATTGGAGAGGGCAAGACGAGGAGTGGCGGCTGGAGCAGCTCCAGCTCCCGGTGCAGCGGCCCCAGTCGTGAACGAGGTCTGGGTCTTGTCGATTTTTGTGAGGGCATGAAGCTGGGAGATCGGGTTAATCCTCCGGCTGGGCATCCTTCCATGGGCGAGTACGGGTTGATGACTATTGGTGTAGGTCAGGCGGGTCAGGTTGTTCTCATCAAGCGCATGAAGGAAGAGGATATTCCTAGTTTTTGTGAAGAAAGGGTTCAAGCCCTTCGTTCCATCGAAGCTTCAGCTGGAGAAGACAAAACCGTGGCAGATGATGTTCGCACTCTGGAGGTACGGTATGGTGCCAACGGAGAACGGTTGCGCACATTCAGGGAGAGCATCAAAGAATTTCAGCAGGTAGAGTTTTTGGATTTCCCATTAGCTCCACGTACTACGCTGGATTACTGCCGGGCGATAGCCGCTGTGAGTGAAAGTGCTGTGGCCCAACATCACATGTGGGTTGGAGCTTCGAGGATACAGGAGGGGGACCGTAGCATATATGAGGATGAAACATTGGCTAGAGTTTTGGATGCTGCTATCACTTACGACAGCTTGGATGTGAGTAATCTGTGCTGCCAGGGATGCCTTCATATCTTGCAGCTGATCATTACATGGGACAATCGTACCGTGCAGGCGGGGGCATTGTCACCCCGAGCCTTACTGATCACGTGTCAAAGCAACTGGCTGCGCAGACCGCCATCATGAAGGAGAAGAGGAAGATGGAAGAGGCCAAAGGTGGACAGAAAGGAAAGAAGTCAAATCCAAAGGCCACCCCTAAGGATGGGGGTGGCAGTGGACAGTAGTTTTTTCACCTGTGGCAGCGGACGGTGCAGTGAGCGTCAGCTGCTTGTGGCCTTCATCACTGCAAGGATGGTTGTGCATGGTCGGTCCAATCGTGTTTTTCATTCTCCAGTTCCTGACCATCGGACCCGTGATGTTTTTCCTCTACCGCAACTTGTTGTGGAGGAGCTCAGAGATAGGAGAGTGTGCAGGAGTGTGGCCAAGAGAATTCATCATAGAGCTGAGATAGCCAAGAGAACAAATCGGGTCATAGCTGCCTTGAATTCGCTTTTTTCGGGGAGGAGGGCTGGGACGGACGTTCCTACAGGTCCTACAGTGAGAGCTTTGGATGACCTGCCGTTGAATCAGCGGCTTGCCATTTCCGATATCTTAAAGAATGTCAAGAAGCTCGGTCATCCTCCTCTGCATTTACATGGCTCTGAAGCCCTCAAGGCGCTTCGAGCGGCCAGCTCCACCTATGGCTTTCAGGAAGCTGGCGTGGGTGACGTTGTTCCATTACATCTTCACTATCTTTTGCTTCCAGAGGAACGGGTGGTGGGTGTGGATCTGGTGGATGCGTTGCCGGAGTCGCTGCAGAGTGTTGTGACAGATTTTGAAGATCATATGCTGCAACATGCTGATGTTTGGACGTCTTTTTCGTCTGACCTCGATTCATTGCGGCCGTATGATGATCCATCTTTGAAGAAGAGGAGTGTGTACCTTGATTTTGTGAGAGAAGTGTATAAACGGGGCATCATTCGTTTTTCTCAGAATTGTCGAGGCAGAGTATTTGACACGGTGCTTTTACCGTGTCCAAGAAGCCTAAGGTCATTGACAATGTGGTCACCCCCCGACAGAGATATGTTTTGGATTGTAGACTTGTGAATGCTATGTTTAGACCATCGCCGCACACAAACCTGGGATCACTCACAGCCTTGAGTGAGATGTATATCCCAGACGGTCAAAACCTATTCATCTCAGGTGCTGACATTAAAGACTGCTTCTATGCGGTGCGGGTTGATGATGCATTGAGTGATTTTTTCGGCTTGATGCAGGACATCACTGGGGATGAAGTATATCGGGCGACTGGTGGTGAGTGTGGTGAGATGTATTCGGATGACATGTTTACTCCTGCAGTCAGTGTGTTACCTATGGGGTTTAGTTGGTCTTTTTACCTAGTGCAGTGCATACACGAACATTCGGTGTGTCGTGCCCTGGACATCGGCCGAGAACAACTGGTTTTAGAAGGTTTTCCAGCTCCCCTTTTGAGTGGTGGCGAGTGTGTTGCAATGCCATACTGCGACAACGCCCCCGTGCTGTCGTTCTGTGAGGACCTTTGCAATGCTGGTAGCCTTGCAGCTCAGAGCGATTTGACGTCGCTGGGCTTCACTACTCACGAGGAGGAGCAAGCAAATACCTTTTTCAAAACTTTGGGTGGCGTCGTTGACGGAGTGGCAGGGGAAGTGCGCACCACGCCGGAAAGGGTTTGGTTATTGATGTTTGCTTTCGAACACATTGCATATCACAAAGTACATCCTGATGTCGTTCAGCGTTTACTTGGTCATGCCATGGTAGTTTGTACAATCAACAGGTATGGCATGTGCATTTTTCGGCACTTATACGATTTCGTGGAGCAGGGGGGTTCGCAGCGTTTTCTCAATCTACAAGCTAGGAGCGAGTGCTTAAATTTTCTTGGTATTATCCCAATGTTATTTGCATCTATGAGGAGACCCTGGTGTACCACAATTAATTGCACTGATGCCTCACCGATCGGATATGGAATTTGCCAATCTGAAGTTGATGGGGAGCGGGTCCAGAACATCGGACGCTGGCAGGAGAGATGGCGATACAAGCGCCTTCCGCCTGCTGAATGGGCGCCAAGGAGACGAGCGCTTGGGCTGGATGTTTTTGGGTCTGTTTCTACGGTGGTGGGATCTAGCAATTGTGATTTTGGGTTGGAACATGTTGTTGATAACGAGATTTTTCCGGAGGTACCTGTTGAAATTCTTCATCCGAAGCTTTGGAAAACAAAGAAGTTTGGTAGATGGGGCAATACTTCGGAGCATATTACTATCAAGGAGGGTAGGGCGCTTGTTCTTGCAGTACGTCGTTTGTGCAGAGCATCAAAGAACAGAGGGAAACGTCATTTGTTTTTGGTCGACAATCTTGGGCTGGTTTTAGCTATCAACAAGGGAAGGGCTCACAACGTTGCTTTGTTACGTATTACTCAACAAGTCTCGGCTTTGGCTTTAGCAGGTGGTTTTTCGGTTAGGGTGAGATGGGTTCCTAGTGAGCTGAACGTGGCCGATGGCCCCTCACGTGGGCAAATCAAGCCGGGTTGTTTCAAGAAAGCAGCATGTGAGTCAGCCTTCAACAACAGCTATGAGGGTGTTGCCCCATACGGAGAGAAAAACAGTGACTGGCAAGCAAACTACCAGATGTTTGAGCAGAAGGGCTTTGAGTGCGGAAGCAAAAATGAGTCCACCGAGGACATCAAAGAAGAGAGTGCTTGCTGGGAAAGAGGAGAAGATAGCCGTTCCCATGAAGAAGCGAACCATTCAACGCCTACCCATCAGGGAAGAGGCCGACGTGGGGAAGCGTGCGAGACTGAGCAAGCTGACCTTGTTGGAGGAGAGGAGTGTCTCCAGCGAAGTTCAGCATCAATATGGTCAGCACTTGAAGAGGTTCGAGAAATTTCTGCCGGGAGGAAGGCACCAGCTGGCCACCAGACAGGTGCGACGAGTTTCTAGCCGACTTCCTCGACTTGGAGTTCATTCAAGGAAAGGCATCCAGCGAAGGAGAAAAGGTCGTAGCGGCAGTGGAGTACAAGTTCGCCGCGCTGCGTGGGAAACTGATTCGGAGTCGCAGAGCATTGAAGGGATGGAGGAAGGAGAGACCTTCGAGTTCCAGGCTGCCCCTGCCACGAATGGTGGCGTATGGGATGGCCATGACAATGTTGGCGAAAGGTATGAACCTGCATGCACTGAAAGTGTTGCTCGACCACGACACGTACTTACGTCCTGGAGAAAGTTTAGATCTGAGAGGAAGAGACATCGTTTGCCCAGTGAAAGGCGCAGGCAAGCAGTACCAGTTCTACTCTGTGATCGTGCGCAACTCCCTGGACAAGAAGCCAGACAAAGTGGGGGTGTTCGACAACACAGTGCTCCTGAACAGCAAGGGTCGGGAGTTCATCGGGATATGCCTCAACCAGCGTGTGAAGGAGCTGAAGTCAAAAGAGGACAAAGTCTTTCCTTTCGATGCGGCAAAGCACAAGAAGATCTTTGTAGAGTGCGGCAACCTTCTGAATCTGCCCAATCTCCACCCGTACCAAACCAGACACGGGGGAGCCGCAGAGGACCTAAATGGAGGGAAAAGAGACCATGCAGCAGTGAAGCAGCGCGGACGTTGGATGACAGATCAAAGTGTACGTCGTTACACAAAAACTGGCAAGATTCAACAAATGATGTCCCAGTTGTCAGCAGGACATCTGGAGTTCTGTCGTTGGTCGTTGCTGAACATGGAGCGAGTTATGATGGGTTCAATATCGCCAAAGATGCCCTGACAAAGTTAGGATGGCCAGATGTTTTTCATGTAAATCATGGACGTTCAGCATTTTGCGTGGAACTTTTTGCAGGTACAGCTCGTGTCACAAAAAGCCTCCTTAAGCGAGGTCTGCTATGTTTCCCAGTTGATATTTGCATTGATCCCGGGCATAATATTTTGGATGTCCATGTACAACATCGCATTCTACACTGGATTCAAGGTAGAAGGGTTCGTTTTATTTGGTTGGGTATTCCT
This sequence comes from Cladocopium goreaui, assembly GCA_947184155.2. Taxonomy (NCBI): domain Eukaryota; class Dinophyceae; order Suessiales; family Symbiodiniaceae; genus Cladocopium; species Cladocopium goreaui. Next base: position 16,825 of record CAMXCT020004610.1, on the reverse strand, counting down.
TGCACTTCGTTCACTCGTGCACGTAAAGATGATGGGTTGGGTCCTGGTCCTATTCGTAGTTCTCAATTTGTGGAAGGCCTGCCTTGTTTATCACAGTCCGATTCGCAAAAGGTCCGGGAGGGCAATGCTTTGTTACAGGTGTCACTTCGACTTTTGATTGCGTGTGAGCAGTACAAAGTCGCTTATGCGTTGGAGAACCCCGCTTCAAGTTTTATCTGGGAAATGCCGGCTATGCTTGGATTTATAGGTTCCCACAATGTTACAACTGTTACCCTGGACTATTGTCAATTTGGAGAGCCTTGGAAGAAACCAACCACAATTATTGGAAACTATTGGGATCTTACTCCATTGCAACGTAGATGCACCACAGTTAACAAAAAGTGCAGTTGCACCCAACGGCCACATGTTGTCCTTGCAGGACGAGATAGCTGCGGGGTGTTCTGGACGCTTCGTGCCCAACCATATCCGGTGGCCTTCACCGAAGCAGTGGCGACTCAAGTGGCCATTGCCTTGCAATCCTAATTGCAGGGTTTTGGGAAGTGTCATTTGAATGGATGGTTGGATCTACAGTTCACTCTGTTGTGGCTTTGGTGTGACCGAAGCACAGACCCACTAGATCACAAACTTTTCAAACAAGTAGTGCAAAGCACTCTGGCAGCAGAAAAGAATGAGGAGCTGAGCGAGTGAGGACCAGAGTCATATCCTGCTGTTTTACAGGTTTTTGACGTCGTGGCCCCAGCTCAGTGTATCGTTGCTGCCGTCTCCACGTCAAGAACTTCAAGGTGCACCTCCACCTACCCCTACCTCCTCCTTAGGGAAGTGTCATTTGAATGGATGGTTGGATCTACAGTTCACTCTGTTGTGGCTTTGGTGTGACCGAAGCACAGACCCACTAGATCACAAACGTTTCAAACAAGTAGTGCAAAGCACTCTGGCAGCAGAAAAGAATGAGGAGCTGAGCGAGTGAGGACCAGAGTCATATCCTGCTGTTTTACAGGTTTTTGACGTCGTGGCCCCAGCTCAGTGTATCGTTGCTGCCGTCTCCACGTCAAGAACTTCAAGGTGCACCTCCACCTACCCCTACCTCCTCCTTAGGGAAGTGTCATTTGAATGGATGGTTGGATCTACAGTTCACTCTGTTGTGGCTTTGGTGTGACCGAAGCACAGACCCACTAGATCACAAACTTTTCAAACAAGTAGTGCAAAGCACTCTGGCAGCAGAAAAGAATGAGGAGCTGAGCGAGTGAGGACCAGAGTCATATCCTGCTGTTTTACAGGTTTTTGACGTCGTGGCCCCAGCTCAGTGTATCGTTGCTGCCGTCTCCACTTCAAGAACTTCAAGGTGCACCTCCACCTACCCCTACCTCCTCCTTAGGGAAGTGTCATTTGAATGGATGGTTGGATCTACAGTTCACTCTGTTGTGGCTTTGGTGTGACCGAAGCACAGACCCACTAGATCACAAACTTTTCAAACAAGTAGTGCAAAGCACTCTGGCAGCAGAAAAGAATGAGGAGCTGAGCGAGTGAGGACCAGAGTCATATCCTGCTGTTTTACAGGTTTTTGACGTCGTGGCCCCAGCTCAGTGTATCGTTGCTGCCGTCTCCACGTCAAGAACTTCAAGGTGCACCTCCACCTACCCCTACCTCCTCCTTAGGGAAGTGTCATTTGAATGGATGGTTGGATCTACAGTTCACTCTGTTGTGGCTTTGGTGTGACCGAAGCACAGACCCACTAGATCACAAACTTTTCAAACAAGTAGTGCAAAGCACTCTGGCAGCAGAAAAGAATGAGGAGCTGAGCGAGTGAGGACCAGAGTCATATCCTGCTGTTTTACAGGTTTTTGACGTCGTGGCCCCAGCTCAGTGTATCGTTGCTGCCGTCTCCACGTCAAGAACTTCAAGGTGCACCTCCACCTACCCCTACCTCCTCCTTAGGGAAGTGTCATTTGAATGGATGGTTGGATCTACAGTTCACTCTGTTGTGGCTTTGGTGTGACCGAAGCACAGACCCACTAGATCACAAACGTTTCAAACAAGTAGTGCAAAGCACTCTGGCAGCAGAAAAGAATGAGGAGCTGAGCGAGTGAGGACCAGAGTCATATATATATATATATATATGCTTATTATGTGTATGAAACTGGCGAATCGAATCTGATTCGCCACACCAAACAATGGATGTGTCATCCAGGGTATTGGTGGTTTCTCGGGAAACCAGTGGGTGATGTGGGTCAGGTCTGATGGTCCCCATGTTGTAACCAGTGGGGGATGGACTTATACCATAGATTTCTATAGAAATGGTTGGTATTTTTTTGTAGTTTGATCATATTATTGATTCTTGTGGTAAACCCAACATTGGATTTAACTGTGGATTCATTTTAGACGGTCTTCCTGGCAGAAACGTATGGCTTTGGACGACACATTCCAGCTTCAGTTGCATGAGTGTAGACTGAAATGATGAGGGGGTTGAAACACGCACTTGTATTCATCCCTTTTTAAGATGATGAATTCAATTCATTTGACTGATCTTTTTACAAAGCAAGTGCCAAAATTACCACCCACTTGTTAAATCCACAGTATATCATGTATATCTGTGCGCACTGGATTATTGTCAGAAACTTTGAGTTCAATAGACTGTCTTTCAATGAACCGCATTGATCTTGAAGTTGCCCTTCATAGAATTCTGGGTCGGGCAGATGTCTAGGATCTTGTCTATGATGTTGGATTGTCACATGCCGTTGACACTTGCCATTTTACAAAATGTTATCAACAAGTTGCTATAGCGAGTTTTCCCAGTATGACTGGTTTTTTGGGATCTGAGGTATCACGCGTATTGCACACCTTCGGATGGCACTTGCCCGAAGTGTTCCTCGGGGGCTTTGCCGAAGCTCTCGTTGAAGGAATCGAAGGGGATGGACAGAGGTTCCACCAAGGTGTTTTATTTTGTTTGATATACCCTCTGGTTATGTCAAAATAGCTATTGAAAATGGCCATAGAAATAGTGGATTTTCCCATTGAACATGGTGATTTTCCATAGCTATGTAAACGTTTACCAGAGGGAATATGTTGGTTGCCCATGTCTGATACATCTGAGATATTCTGAGATCATCTGAGTTTGTGTAAGTACCCTCTGGTAAACTAACATAACTATGGAAAATCACCATTTTTAATGGGAAAATCCACTATTTCTATGGTCATTTTCAATAGCTATTTTGACATAACCAGAGGGTATTTGTTTTGTTTTTTGTTGATGTAGAATGCAGAGCGGAACTCCTTGGTTTTTTGGGATGGAATTCACCTGAACCTCAGGAGCAGCGCGAAGCCTCAGCACGGAACGTGGAGGATTCCAAGTCGCCTCGCTTGGTATGGCCTGGTCGGTGTACCTGATTGGTGCAGTTATGGCCATGGCTACCAGTTATAACTGGTTATTTCAATGGGATTATACATTCTATAAATGGGGTTTTGTTAGTACTGACAGCTGATAAATGGCCATAACTGTGGCTTGAAATAGAATGCCACTGGGTTTTTTTGTGGGTCTGCCGGAATTGCAATGGAAAGTCCGACTTCGAAAAAATCACGCCTCGGGTCCCAATATGTCCCAATGCCTCGGGTTGATTTGTTGGAGGTGAACTTAAATAGACTTGGTAATTCAAACCAGAAAGCCACAGAAGTGAAGGGAAGTACCCTCTGGTAAACTAACATAACTATTAACTATGGAAAATCACCATTTTTAATGGGAAAATCCACTATTAATGGCCATTTTCAATAGCTACGTTAAATTACCAGAGGGTATCACTTCAGTTTCACTACCGAGCAATCTAAGAGCAATCCAAAGCGCCTTTTTTTGAAGCTGGAGACTGACATCAAAACTTGGCTTTCTGACATATCATATCCAGGTGAGATTTGGGGCCCGAAACCGTAGCGTTTCGTTCATAGATCCTGTATGTTGTTGGGCTAAGTTGATCTGAACTGGTTCAACGGGGAGATTTGCTGAGATTGGCTTCTACTACTATATTGATGTGATAGTGGTTTCGATGGAAACCTGGTGAGGACCATCCATAGTAATATTAGGTACTATTGCAATGATCCACATCAACTGTTCCATGCCCACAAAGTTTCCCCATGATCTTCCCCGAGCCGAGAAGTTTCCGAGAAGCTTTCACGGTGGTTCTCACCTCCAAAGTTCCAAAGTGTCCATCATTTTCCATTCCCAGAATTCTCCATAGTCTGTCTGGTGCGTTTTACGTAGGGAATTTTTGGGAATGATCCACTGGCTAACTATCAAACTCATCATCCCAGCAACCCCCAGCAACCCCCAGCAACCCATCCAGCAACCCATCCAGCAACCCTGCGCAAACGCACCAGTAAGAAACTGGTGGATGAAGTCAGTTACCATCTGGTTATGACTAACATAGCCATGGTATAGATGGCCCATAGAAATAGATGGTTTACCTATTAATAGCATGGTGGATCTTTCCATATAAATCACCATTTTCCCATGGTTTTCCTATCATTTTTCCATGAAAAATGGTGATTTTCCAGTTCGTTATGTTCTGATTTTCCCAAGATCGGCTCCGTGAGGACTTCTTTAAGTACCTCCAGGGTGGAGCCGGAGATCATGGTGTACAAGCCATGGGAGAATGGTGCCGCCGCCTGTGGCGTTTATGCTTAAAGAGAAGGTAACGGGGGGGTGCTTGAGAAATATCATGTCCTATGGATATGTATGTTAATATGTGCGGTATATTATATGTATGATGTATGATATGTATAATATATATATATACACATTAACATGTGGAATCGTATTTTGTGTACGTGTGTATGTACATCCAGAATTGTAGGGTATGTGATACTATATATATAGATGTATGTATATGTATGTATATCTATATATGTTAGAGATAATCACATGTGTAATCATACATCACAATTGTATGTATCGTCGTCTATAGTATAGGCTATAGCTATGTTTGTACATGTAGGTTATTAGTTTTTAGTTTCGGCAGAATCAGAATCCACTGGGTCAACGATTGGACCGTTGTGAATTGGTGTAATTTCGCCTGTCTTTTGTGTTACCCTTTGGTAATTTATTACGTACTGGTAGCCATTGAAGCCATGGCCTATAAAAGATTCGTTGATTTACCCACCAAAAATGGGTGGATTTTCAACAGCTATGTTAGTTTACCGGAGGGTATATCAGTTCATCCAAGTTCATCCACATCACAGGAATAGAAAAATCACAGTTATCAGTTACGATTCCTCTGTTCGCGATGTTCTACACATCACTGGTTGGTGATGTTTACATATATCTTTGATGTTCGACCCCAGGGTAAAACCACGATGCAATAGAGTGTTGATTCTGTTGTTTGTTCCTCCATGTTGCTAAAGTCCACATGTTGGCAGACCTCCATGAAACAGATTGATGGCAGAAAGCTAAAACAGCAATAACGGAATATAACGGATATGTTGTTTACCACGACGATTTTTCACCTGGCAATGGTGATGGTCACACAAAGTTTTGCTATGATAACCAATATATGTATATCCCGGAGCTTGTGTTCATGAAAAACTGGGGAAAAAAAAACATCCATCTTCCATCAAACCCAGGGCCGCCATTCTTCGTCGCGTCTGACAGGTGCAAGTTTGGTGCTTTCGACGCTGGACTGGAAGCCGGCATGGAAGCCTTTGAGGACCTCACTTGGACGATAGCCTAATGTTTGCTCAATGTTTAGCAATGCGGGCATGGGGATATCATGGGATAGTCAAACATCTCCAAGAACCAACCTCTCTTCAGAAAGGCGAAAGGCCAAGAAACTTCCAGCATCCGGAGCCACGTTTTCAGCATCACCCCACATCCACAACAGGACGACTGAGTGGTGCTACGGGTGATGGCCAAAGTGCCGACGCTGATGGTGAGATGCCTTCAGTCACAAAAACCTGTTGCCTTCTCCTGGCTGTGCTTGCGGTGATTTTGTTATTTTTGCCATATTTTGCCCATGGGAAATCCACCAGAACTATCCAAAACTGGGAAATCTAAACGGGATGTTTGCTGTATTTGTTTGGCTCTCTTACAGGTAGGTAGGCAAATTCAAGTTTTTCTGTACGGTAGGTTTGAGGATAGTTAAGTGTTGTGTTTCCTTCCCATTCTGCAATCTCCTGGGTGCTCGAACGTGCCATTGTTTTGGGATAGTTTAGCACGTATACTGTAGCCAACCACTCTGAAAAAAGAGAGAAAATATATACATACTGTATATGTTGTACCTATACCCACTTATTATAAATGTACAATATATATATATATAGTACTGTAAATATTATATATATATAAAGTAATATAGCTAATGATAAACCATGAAGATCCATGAAGACCAGAGGCATGTCGTATACGAAATGCATCGAACATCGAACGGCTGCGCCTTGCCAGGTTGCGATCCTCAGCCTTGGCTCGCCCTGCTTGTTCTCCTTCTATCCCCGCTCCGGGACGGAGGCGTCCCATGGGAGCGTTTTTGGGTCCAATGGCCTGACCGTTGGATACGAATCCGAAAAACGCCAGGATTGCATGAAGTGGGATCCTGCGAATGACGTCCCTGGCGGTTTCGAGGTGCGGACTTTGGATGGCCAAATATCAGGAGTTTAGTCTGAGTAAGTGGTTTATGATCCATACAAAACCCATATAATCAATATCATCCCATATGTAATATAGGGGATATTCATGGATAATTATTCCATATATGTATATATATATATACATATAGGGGTATAACCCATCTACGTCACGTGGGCTGCACCCCCAAGTAGGGATACAGTTGAGGGTTTTTTTCGAGCGGGGAAAGCATGATCTGTTTGTTTCCAGTCATGGACATGTGACAAGAGATGTGTAATCCAGACCAGAAAAATCAAGAAGTATCCCTACTAATTGATCTGGGTAAATTATAACGACCGAACCCTGTTCTCACCCTGGAATCATGGTTAATTAATAAGGGAAATCATCCCCAAATGGCCGAACTTTTCAGGTTAGTGAAATTATTAAATTTACCCAGATTGATGAGTTTCATGGCCAAACGGATCTTTTTTCAATGCGCCGATCTTCATACGCAAGCTGCTAGCCAGCAGAGTTTTTCGAAACAGCTTGTAGCATCAGTTTCGGTGCCCAGCAAAATCTATACAGCACCTTCGGTTGTGAGTTTCTTTTTGGACTCCAAAAATCTCAGTCAGAGAACCAACTGGTGACGAATATTGGGATTCCAGGATTTTTCTGTTCCATGTTCTTATATACATATAACATATATATATATATATGTATATCATGGATCCTGACTAGAACCACCATGTTTTTATATAGGGATGTTGGTGAATCACCATTGCACCATTGCATTGCGCACATCACTCAGCACTTCGCTTCGCACTTCGCGACTCTGCCAGATGGGTCAGCAAGCCCTCAACACGGTCTTCGTCGAGCCCAGGACTTGCCATTTCACTGCGGATTGTCCAAAAAAAAAAATGGTTCGGCTCGAAGCCAGAGCACTCCGTTTTCTGGGAAGGCATTCTGGACATTTCTGGACCATGATGGTTTGATATGTTTTGGAAATGGCATTTGGATGCATTTTTGGAGGTCAATGTGATTTGTTTTTGTTGTTTTCAGTTGCCGCAGTTGCCATTACATGCCGGCCATCGCATGGGTCATAGATTATGGCCTGCGGTTAGAGGTGATATGTTTGTAGAAAGTCGCCCCCCATTGGTCTCAAAAATGGCGACTGTCCGGAATTAGCATTGGAATTCCAGGGGGGAACCTTAAAATATATAAGCACAATATGATAATATGATATAATATGTAATATGAATACATGTTGTGTATACAGTATACAGTTATATAATGTTATATACATACTGTCTTTATGTAGATTAGTGTTGACATTTGATGAGTAAATCCCCCTCAAACATCAAAGGGGTCATGTCATGGCCTGGAGTCCCTAGAAATGTTCCACATCGGAGCTGAACAATTTGCCTACATCATCGAGAAGAAATACATAAGTCTGGTTGGTGGTTTCGAACATTTTTTATGACTGTCCATTCAGTTGGGAATGTCATCATCCCAACTGGCGAACTCATATTTTTCAGAGGGGTGGGTATACCACCAACCAGTAGTGTGTTGTTTTCTGTTTAAATGGCATTGCCGAAGAAATTGCCTAATTGAGAACGCATACAAAAGTGGCGAGGACTACTAACTGGATGTGAACAAGATATCTATGCATATTTGTTGGTATATATATATATATATGTATATACGCACAAACGTATGTACTGTGTACTATATAGACAATTATACAGGTATATATATATATATACATATGTATATTATATATATATATATATTCTTGTATGTATATATATATATCTATCCATATGTAAGATATATATATATATACATAGATACTCTACATATTATCAACGTCAGATCCCCAAGGAAAGGGGTTATGCATGTTTTGCTGCCCTACGAAAAGGGCCAATCAACCTGTGGCGTAGGAGTTTGTTGGTCTTCAGTGGGGGCACTCAGTCGGGTTTTAAGCACCGGAGAAGAGTCCCGGATTACCATCCAGTGAATTAATCTGGGCAAATTATAACGACCTCACTGTGACCGCACTGGAAGCATGGTTAGGATTCGGGGTAACTATCCCAAAAAAGCCCAACTTGTCAGGTGAAATATTTCAATTGGCCCAGATTAATATTGATGTGTAACTTATCTAACTATTAAAACTGATTTAAACAGTAACATTGTTGGTGGACTACAATTGATTGATCCTGGATTACCATTAATTCAAGATGAACTATGTAAACCCCCAGAAACACTCAGAAACCATGGTTTGGTAGGGGATTTAGACATCTTTGGGACCATAGAATGAAGTCTTTAATATTAGGTGAGATGGGATTGATATTGATATGTGCCATGGTCAAAAGATGGATGCACTGAATGAACCTATTTTCTGCCACAATTTGCCGCCGATTTCCTTTCAAAGACTGGATGAGCCTTCTGTTGCAATCCGCTGGTGAGGATATTGAAGTCAATTAGGTGCATGCATGTCTTGATTAACCTGGTCTATTCATCTTTCTTGCCCGCCAGCAGTGCCTGGGATTTTAGAGATTTTGCAGTCTTTGGGACTCACGTGCGCGTCAAGAGATTGATTATATAATATATTATAATATTATATAGCAATATTGGGAGATGGTCATACTCCACTCAATAGGACATAGTGGTCATAATCCATTAATTGCCATTTCATTAGAATCTATTCTTATCATGGAAATATCACCAACAACATGGGGATATCATGGGATAGAGGAATGGATAATTCATCCCTTCCCTCTATAGTAATATTAAACACCCCACAGCCCAGAAACGAGGGTTTCATATTGGATTTCGGCGTATTTGGGACCATAGACTGGGGTGGGGAGATGGGATTTAAAAAAATTGAGATGTGCCATCGTCAAAAGATGGATGATGTAGCCATATTTAGATATATTTAGGGATGATCGTACTCCACCAGGACATTTCATGGCCAATGGCCACGGCTGGGGATTTTCAATTTCATGGTGGGATGTCCGGCTAGCCCATGTCCATACCATCTTTTGACCACATGGAAAAACCATTGGCTCCCCAGAAGATGATCATGATGATCTAGAAATCTGGAAATGCTGGCTGTGTCATATTTCAAGTTAATGGATGACTAGTGGATGGCAATTCTAAAGCTCCATAACTGCTTGGCGGTTTCAGACTTAGAATAACCCACACGTGTCTATTGATTTGACGTTTGAACGCCAAGTGCCAAACTTGTAGATTGAGTTGAGTTGGGTGTACAATTTCGAAGTATCCGGCAAAGATGGGGGAGACAATATTGTGGTCAGCAAAATTGGGAGTAAATGGAAGATAGTACTCAGGAATTGCTTGGTGGGCTGAATTTTGTGAAACATTAGATGTTGATATGTTTTGGATTTGTTGCTCGACCACCATTCATATGAAGATTATGTGACGAAAAACCGTCCTGTGAAATAGTCTCGATTGTTGAACCATCTCCAGAGTATTTTTTTAATACAAAACCAACTTCGCAGGATTCCCGGATTCTCAAGGCATTGTGTGTACTGTACTGGTATGTGTATATTTACCAACATTTACCCTCCAAATCATTAAATGGCATTCCGTAGGTGAATCTAGCATATATATAATCATACATATATCTGGGTAAATTTCATCACGACCAAACCCTGTTCTCCCTCACTATAATCATAATTAGTAAGGGAAATGATCCCCAAGATAGCCTTAATTCAGGTTGGTGAAATATTATATATATACTACATCCTAATATCTCCAGCATGGGCTCGACCCTGGTTTTTTAGGGGCCCTGGTTCCAGCTGGTAGGTCAAGACGCCTTTTGGCACCATCGTCATGGGATCGACGCTGCCGTCCCGTCCCCAACTGCAGCACTGAATGTATAGTGTGCTCTCTGAGACAGGTGGCATCTCATTTGAGATATTCTATATCTAGTCAATCTAGTCAGTGGATTCCTTTTAAGGTCATCATTGCTTGATTTTTATGGGACAATCAGAGGGTCGTCAGCTGCTGTTTTTTTTGGCAGCCACTGGGCTCAAAGGAGCGTCTGGTGATTTCAGTGAGCGTCGGCTTTGCAATCCAGCGATGAATATTCGGGCAGTGCCTGGGTGAAAAAGCCAGGGTTTCTTGAGTCATGATACCCAAATCGCTGGATGGTTGATTGAAAATGGAAAATCCATCGATATCCATCTATAAATGGATCATTTAGGCGTAACATAAAAAATGTTTTTGAAACCTCCTTAAATGAGCAGTTTCAAAACCCAAATGTTGGGCGATTATTCTATGGGGCTATACTAGTCAAATCTATTCAATGTACTGGGGATTGTCGCAAACCATCCGAGTAAATCCGGTCAAAACCAGTCGGCAAGTTCCAACTGGGGAGATTTGATATGCTGAGTAAATGTTTCAGCAACTTTGAGATGAACAGTTTCAATCCTATATGGGGAAACTGAAGGACATTAAAGGTACTTTGATCTTTGCTATATGTGAGATGTATATATATATATATACACACATCATATATGACACAGGTATACACTCTACCTATCTCTATCTATGTGTATAAGTATATATAAGTACACATAATATATATATATATATATACACACACTGACCGTAAGTAAATGTTCCTTTTTGCAGGGCATCTCGTTTTTGGCCACGCTTTTTGGGTCAGTTCCAGACCAAGGCTGAGGAGCTTGCTCATGGCACTGCTCCATGTAGAATATAGACAACAACAACAACAAACAACAACAACGGTTAAGCATGATATTAATGATCATATTAAGGATTATATAATAAAATTATATTGTATATATATATATATATGTATACATGGTAGTCAGCATATCGTATTTGTACACATATATTATACGCTCATGTCTAGTATAGAGAGGAAACAATTTCCATCAATAGACATGGTTGACATTTGTATACTATAACGTTGCGACAGGATCAGCGGTTCTGAATGGTTGGCGATTTGACATACAATTCCCTTCAAGATCTCCTTGGACAGGTTTTTCTCCAGCTGACTGTGTTTGTGGCCTACAAAATGCTGAAAGTTCCCGGTGCAGCCGCTGAAGGTTTTGCTTCTTGCCATTGGTGTCTTCCATGCGCATGGACACCGAATCGTCTGCCTGCACCACGTTGCCGTTTGGTGTGAAAATCGGCAAGTGCTGCACACCGCGCTGCAACGGACGTGACGGAGACTTGGATGGTTTGGCGTGGGTGGCCATGGTGGAACCCGGTTTTCGCTTCTGAGAGGGAAGGACATCTTCTAGACCCAATTTTCGCCGTTGATGTATGAAAATTAGATTTAGTGGATGTAGAATTTGGGGGTTTATGATGTATTCTTTCTACAAATTGTTTGCTGAAAATGCGAAAAGCACAAGGAGATCGCAGAAGTTGACGATATTTAGCGTTGAAAGGATTGCAATATTATGATTCCAGATGGGTGTGTCTGAAATGGGATATGGGATATCCTGATAAGAAACATGGGCTTCTAAGCTCTAAACCATTGGAATTTGCAGTAGAAAATTTCAGCCAAACTCATGATTTCATAAGATGATGTTCAAGTTGTGACATGGCATATATAAACAACACAAAGAAATCTCTGAAAGGTCAAGGTCCTACTCCTCTTTCACTTTTTGAGGGATCAGAGTCTTGCAAGGACGATTCCTGGAAAACTCCCCTCTGTTCAATGGGTCCTTTGCGTCGTGATGATACCAGTAAGGGTGCTTGTTTCATGTTGAAATATGGGTCCTTTATCCATCTTTATCCCAGTATTTGTTGAAAGGACCATCTGCAGGAGAACCAGTATAGTTCAGCGGTCCAATAGATTTTCCTTTCACCAAATCCGTTGCAACTCATGTTTGATGATACAGAAGATCATCAAATCAATCGTCAATCGCAAAGTATATCTCGTCTATTCCGCACAGTAAGCAGAATGGGTTCCATCATGTTCCATCAGCCCGGTAGAGTGACCTGAGACTTAAAAAGTGATATCTGGGAACGTTTAAAGGAGACCACTAGGCATCTGTGTGTCTGAAAATGATGTATGCTCCCTAGCCATGTCAGCTTGAACAGAAAAAGTATGAGTAAAGGCAATGATATATATATATATAATCTTTGGATTTTGAGCTACTCTATTTTTAGCAAACCCAAGGTAAGTACTACCTTACAATGTCTACTCTCAGTGGGATGCTTCCAGGACACAAGGAGCGTACGCGCTTGCAGGGTGCTATCCTCTCCAATTGCGAGATGGTCATAGAAGGAGAGGGTTCGGGGGAAGTTCCAGGTGCCTATGGGCCCTTAACAGCTATAAATGGGTTTATAATGATATAGAACCTTAGGTATGGGGGGATATATGTCCATTTATATTTATAACTGTTCATGGCCATAACTGTGAGGCTTCTTGAGGAACTCCCCTTAAGCCATGGCGGTTCGGGGAGCCCCGAAAAATTGGCAGAATGTCCGTAGAGGCTCGAAAAAAAAAATGAGGATGGAGGAATTGCATTTTCAGAAACCAATTGATGTTATTGGTTTTGGACTGGGTTTCTCAAGTGGTGATGGTATGCTGCGGCCACCTTGGTGATTGAACATCAAGCCATGTTTAAATGAGAAAACCGAATCATATCTAAAACATTCTAAAACTGGATATCGGACATCGGAGAAGCATGGAATATCTTCAGCCTGCCGATGTGCGATCCGCTGAGCCCCTGTTGACTATGAATGATGAGGAATGAGCTGACTAGTAGATTTCGGAAACGCGTAAGAAACATGCGTAAACGCAAGTGACAGTCACCTTTTTTTATTAGTAAGGCATAATCACTATTTTTAATGGGAAAACTCACTATAAATGGCCATTTTCAATAGCTATGTTAGTTTACCGGAGGGTAAGGCATCGTAAAGCAATGCTTTTTCCAACCAGCCATCAACCAGCCATCCTGGTTTGGATTGATGTTTGGAATCCCACCTGCTGGAGATTGGGGTTTTCCGACAAGGCCCAGAAAATGGTTGGTGCAAGGTGGGGCCTCAGTTTGTTCACCAGATTGGTGAACAATGGTATATATATATGGGTAAATAATAGCGACCTTACTGCGACCTCACTATAATCATAGTTAGTAAGGGGAATGATCCCCAAGATAGCCTGAATTCAGGTTGGTGAAATATAATTTACCCATATATATATATGTAATAAAACATAATAAAACATCATAAGACTAGGATTTCTGCTGGAAAAATCACGAAGAGTTCCGTTCACAAACGCCCAAAACGGTCTTTTCCTCATTCCGCAGGACCCTTCAAGGTGAAAAACGCCATTGGCAAGTACTTTGAGCCAGACTCCGAATGGATGAACAGCTATGTGTGGAAGCAACGCGACGGAGGCGGGATACGAAGGGATTGGCTTGGCGAGTTGGCCAAGCCCCGAAATGCAAAGAGATGAGGCACATGATTACTATGTATAGATAGAGTTCAATTCAGGGTGTATCATACATAAGTACGCTACACTACATTACCTTTCATTACATTACATTTCAAGACGCTGCAATACACAACATAACATGATATAACATAACACACCACACCCTACCATACCATAATATTACCCTCCATTACAGTACATTACATTCCATTACATTACACTACACTACATTACATTACATTGTGTACATACCTACACACCTACATATCTTAAGTCAGACAAGGGTACATACATACATGCATGCATGCATGCATGCATGCATGCATACATACATACATACATACATACATACATAATTAATTACATCACATTACATCACATTACATCACGTTACATCACGTTACATCACATTACATTACATTACATTACATTACATACATACAATCATGCAAACAAGCAAACAAGCAACCAATCCAACAAACAAACAAACAAACATACAAACATACATACATACACACCTACATACGTGTATAAGTGTATAAGTGTATTAGTTATAGTACATGTCGTTTTTGAAGTAGGATTAATTTTCATTTGCAGCGTCATTAATTTTTGGTTCGTATGCAACTATATCCACAGAATTCAAGTCGCGGACACCTCTGGAGGAATCTACTTGAAGTTTCTTGTGCAAGAAGAAATTCAGTGACGAAATTGCGGTTAGGCGTTCCCAGATTCACCAGTCGCAAAGGAACCAACTCGGATTCAGCAACTCATGGTCGGAAGGCAACTAATGATTCCACAACTAACTAATGGTCGGATTCCGCCATGGTGTTCGCTGCTTCTCTCCCATGGTGAAACCTATCATCCCGTGCTGGGACAGTTTTTTGTGTCGTCCAGGTGCATTGCCCAAATTTCCAGAGTCGGACTACATTTGCCACGAGCGTTGCAATGCAAAATGGCCCGAGACCACCCTGCGCAACTACAGCCGCTAGCTTCAAATTGTATCCAGCCGCTTGCAAGACTCAATTTCCATTTAAAAGTTGTCTGATCAGAACTTCCAAGTGCATGTGTTTACTGTGTTCCATCCTACTTTAGCTTCTGATCCCAATTATTCTCAATTGAATGTTTTTTTTTAGGGGAATCGCAACCATCACGCAGTTTTGGTTCGGGTCTGGGTCTGAAGGCACGCACTTTTGATGGTCGTGTTGCGCAACAAATCCCGTCCCCTTCCGTCCCTTTCAGCTGAGATCGATGGCAAAACGAGGCAAACATCGGGGCTTTAGCTACTGATCATGAATGAACATGGGGATGAAGTGGCTAGCTGGAAAAAAGATACAGTGGTGAGGTGGGTGGATTTCATTACCTTGGACCTTGAGGCCAGAGGTTGCCGCTGATCGATGTCTATCGTTCCGGAGGAGTTGATACGGAGGATGACAATGAAACTTGGCAAAGGTTGGATCTTGAGCCAGGTACCGGGCTACCAGCAAAATGGATCAATATGGGATTGACCATGTCAACATGTAAATATGGGGGTTTTCATAGATGGGGAATCCCCAAAATGGATCAGAATGGGTGGTTTGTCATGGAAAATCCATCTATAAATGGATGATTTACGGGTACCCCTATTTCAGGAACCCACCATATATGTAAATACAGAATCCCATTTTGATGGTTATCATCATCAACCTGATAGCACTACGACAAAATTGTGATAGTCATCAACTAGTTCGATGGGAAGTTAGCAGAGGTAGAATGGATTGGGTAGGGCAACGCCTTTTTTTTCAATACAGGCACTTTTTATTCCACGAATATGCAACCAGGGGCAATAACCCAAAATGGGTGTGTACAGAAACGAGGGATCAGAAACCCTGCCATGGAAACCCCAGCTCGCAGCTCGGGGGTCTGGAGTCTAGCACAGATCGAGATATATCCAAAATGGATCGACCCATATCATGTCCAGCAGAGGCTCAAGGTCTTGAAAAAAGGGGGCATAATGAGATACAATATAGTGATAAAGCCAATCATCATAATTTTACGATTTATAACGTAAATGTTATGTTATATATATGATAGTCTAATTATATTGAATTGTTATATGTTATGACATGCCTCATGTTCCTGTATACTTTGGGCACTGTTCACAATGTGATACACAGTAATGTTGAAAAGGAGGAGGCCTGACCCAAAGAAAAAGCATATTCACCTGCAAAATGCACTCCTCCAGAACAATGATGGTCATTAGGTTCAAATGTGGCAAATTCCGAGAAGAAAACCTACCTTGGGAAAGAAAGTCGGATATATCTCCACTTTGAAGCATTATATACAGTAGAATACAAAACCTGATGTATGTATGACATAAAATGCAAGATGCAAATAGTTCAGGTCATGTAGTTATTTTTTGTGTAGCCAACATCTTGAAACATGGAAATATATTGCTTTGAAGCCTGGCAATGCACTACTGTAGTGTTTTTATATGATTGTGGTTCAGTACCACATTCTTTCGAAAGAAATTAGTAATCTTTGAAAGCACACCCATAAATCATATATAAGGCCAATTTGAGTTTGAAAAGTAAGGAAACTCCCTGGTGTTTTCAACCGGTTGTGGATATGTTCAAAAGATTGGTTACCCTTGATGCACTGCCATCAGTATCTTCAAGCAAAAGCCCACCACAAAACCTGATGATCCTGTTGGTAGCCAGGTGGTATCACACCAATGCCCTGCCATGGCGCAACCTGTCACAGTTGAAATTGTCCTTTAATTGACTGTGGAAGAACATGTAATGTTAAATGAACAAGACTTGTAGTTT
>CAMXCT020004609.1:20986-33496 GCA_947184155.2 Cladocopium goreaui | reverse complement strand
GTGATGATGATGATGATGATGATAATGAGGAGGAGGAGAAGGAGGAGGAGGAGGAGGAGGAGATGACAAGGACGACGACCACATCCAGCTGTTCTCGACACATAAAAGGATCCCGGCGATTTCCTGATTGAAGAAGCAAATGATTGCAAAATCTGTCAACAACTAAAGCTCCACTTTCTGGGGTCCTTGCACACAAAATTCGTGGAGATTTAGTTTTGCGCGAGAAAATTAATTTTCCGATTGTCCGGAACAAAAAAAACATGAATGTTCTGTGTATGTAAGGCCTAGCTCAGGCTTTTGGATACCTCGGGCCAAAGGTACGCGGCCAAGTGTTTTCATTTTTTCCTTTGCGCCTATGGACGGCGCGCGCATGAAATGAAACCGAAAATTCACTGTTTTGATCTGTCTCGTACACACCTCGCGTACCATTAGACGCCAGCGCACGCTGAGCACATGGATCCAGAACCCCCATGCCCCCCTGCATGTGTGGACATCCAGGAGGACTTCGAAAAAAAAGGTCGCCCCTGACGCACGAGTAAACCAAATCATTTTCGATGTCGGCAGAGCAGGGACTGTTACAGAGCGACTCTGACGAGGCATGGATGCTGATGTCTGGTTTGAAATGACGCCAAAGATTGGTTTTCCAACATCGGCTGAGTGAGGACGTGATTGGCTCCCCAGACATGTTTGGTAATTCATCTACTTTATCGAGGTTTTGATGGTGTACGAAAGGGGTTGTGTTCGAAGTATGCGCTGCTGTGTTGTTACAACGTTACGTTTTGATACCAGTTGCTAAAAGCTAAAAACATGATAAAAAGCACAAAGAAAAACCAGAAAGACCCGTTATTTGGAGAGGACATGTATTCTGGGTGAGCTGCGTCAAGGCAACCCGTAACAAAGGCTTTATGGCCAAAAAAAGGACAATCAGGTCTAGGTATAGCATGCGTGCAGCAGGAAGAATCAAAGCGCACAAAGCACAGCCCATATCCATCATTGGCCTCTGTGGACGATCCCTCGCGGGACGTGGCCCGTGCAGCGCGCAACGCGGGCAAGGCCAAGTAGGATGAAATTTCAATCCTCAACCTCGATGGGCCCCCAAACTGAAACCATCAATCTCTCCCCACAACTTGATTTCAAGAGCTTGATCTTCGACAACAAAATGCGCTGCAACTGCATCAAGAAAGCTGACAAGCAAACTATTGCGCTGCCCATGAAACTCGGGAAACAATGAACCCCAGCGACAAGGCTCCTGCAGGTTTGCTGCTTAAGATGTCAGGGAATAGCTGGCACTGAGAAGAGCTGCCGCTGAGAACAGATATCAGAAAAAACCCACGTTGAGAAGGGAAATCACTGCATGAAAGCGCCTAACCATCTTGTTCTCACGCAGCCTTCAAAGATGAACCCCCCGCCTGAGTCACTGGGACCCAATGCATTGAAGTCTTGGCAGAGAACCGATTTGGTCGCCGGATGAAGCGATTGCGAAAGATAGTCAAAGTATGTCAAAGTTACGAGCATGTGGGGATTTTTTTACTTGAAAAAAAATGGGCCTAAGGGATCTAAGGGATAAATATAGAGATTGACTGCAACCAAATCAACATGAAGGGAAACAAATGAAGGGAGACACGGCTGGAGAAGCGGACACCACCAATCGCAAAGAGGCGGACACATCTGAAGAAAGAATCAAGAAGGCCAACACTAAAGTGCTTGGGGGAAAAGCAAAAAGCACATTGCTCAGAATGGTTACCTGGTGGAGTTGCGTGGGCCTCCAACACTTTTGGTCACCCTCAAAAAGCGTCCGCTTTAGGGATGTTTCCTCTGCCAGGAGTTTGCGAAAAAGTGCTCGCGTGACTCGAAAAATTTACTGCTTCAACGGGTAAGGGCAGCATAGCCTTCCCCGCGGCAACATGGAAGCAGGATCCCTGAAGCAACGATACAGTGCAGAATCAAACTGGCAAGTACGTAGAAGAGAATAGACATGAATTCAAGACTGTGGGACACCCGGCACCCGATGAAACACCACCAAACCCTGGAGGGCCGAAATGCAAAACAAGGCACATCGAGCTAATCCGGAAAAAACACATGGACCAGACCCAACTATATATTATATGGTATCATTATCATGACTGTATGTCACACGGTCCCATCGGCCCTTCTGCACTCCATTGCAGTCCTTGTTGTTGCAGCATCTCAACCAATAAAAACACAAAACATTTTACATGGGACCTACAAGGCTTTGACCCCCAAACGATTTGCCCTGAAATGTTGAGATGAGCAGCTCATCAAGAGACTCGTCATTGCATGTAGGGTTCCTGGGACGCTGTTGGAGTCCGTGCAGCATCAACATGTGGACCATGAAGCCACCCCGCAACCCGTCGCAATCCCTGCCCACAGCTTGGCGTTACGATGCGCTAAGTGACATGAACATCTCTTCCATGTCCCCACCAACATAAGCCCACACCGTGCCAAACACCTCCGCCCGAGTTGCAACACTTAAAAAAAACAATCCTGAGATACAGCCAGCTACGATCAGATCACTTGGTGAGTGCGCCCACTGAGAAAAGACCCGAAGACCAGTTCTAAGACTTGAACTAGCTAAGGCCAAGTTTCTCCTCTGGCAGAAACATGGTCTTCTGATCATGGCCAGCAGGAAGCACTTGAGAGGGGGCTTCAAGTTCATCCTCTTCGGGGCTCTCATGCACAACCCAATGGAAGGGACCTCAGACCTTGGAAATTTTGGCCTTCTCTGGCAAAATGTTTACACAGAATCAGGAATCAAAATGTGCACGGAAATGACTCCTCGGATCTTCGGATCCCCACATCCCTGGAAATCCCAAACTGGGCTCCACCTCGAGAGCTTGTTGCGAAGGTGTAGCGCGCCAGCGGAATCGATGCCCAGATCCATCCAAGGGCGATGTTTCACAGATGCAGCTGGGACCTGCCAAGAAACGATGGGAAAATCCAGGGGGCTGACCATCAATTCTACGGGTTCCTGGATCCCATCAACCAGCCGGCATGCAGCCATCGACTGCTTAATCAGGACACATGCTATGTATGTCTTCACAACACTAAGCAAGCTGGCTTGCGAGTACAAGACTGCTTGATCATCATCAGTACAAGAAGTTGTGAATATGAGATAGTAGCGCAGGTGATTATTCATTTCGCAACATTGCTTGTTACAACCAAGTCACTAGACAATCACCATCAAGCAGTGGTTCAAAGAAAGGACATGAAAGGATACTGAGAGATGATAGATGTATCCTTGAATACGAAATCAACTAGAACATGAAAGATCCAACTTCCATGGACCTCAACTTATGTAATTTGTTCAGAGCTTTGTACAGTACCTACAATGTTCAATGGCCTCTCTGGAAGATTCCTCTGTGCATTCAACTCAGCACGCTCCAAGTATCCCTCTTATACAAGCACCCACTAAAGTCCATACAAACAAAGATAGTACCGAAGATAAGAATTTGCAAGGTAATGTCATGAACTGTCCTCTAGTTTCCTGATTGAAGTTTGCCATGCTCAAGAAATACTTGCAGCATGTTGGTACATACACTTTTGTTACAAAAATGACACGGAAATCTTCTTTGAAAGTCTACCAATGGAATCTTGTTGTCAAATTGGAAAAACTGTAACAAACAAGCACATATCAAACGACAACTTTGCACAACCAGGAATTT
Organism: Cladocopium goreaui; assembly: GCA_947184155.2. Lineage (NCBI taxonomy): Eukaryota > Dinophyceae > Suessiales > Symbiodiniaceae > Cladocopium > Cladocopium goreaui. The sequence continues at coordinate 29,813 of CAMXCT020004609.1, read as the reverse complement.
GAGCTTAAAGATTGGTGACAAATATGACATCTGTCTATCTATCGATCTTTCTGTCTGTGGACTGTCGACCTATGACTACTCGATGCATACAAACTACATGAACGTGTGCTTCCCATAGTTTCAGCCAAGCCTTCCAAAGAACCTTCCTTTTTCACTTTTTCACTCAAGGTGCTCATTGGTCATTTAATCATCTTTGGAGATCTTTGGAGCATGTCATAACGGACATACCACAAACTTTATTCAACTTCTTATCAGTTGCAGAGCTCGTCGATTTCAATCAAAGGGAGGTCCAGTAGAAAGATGCGAGCACACTTTCCGACAACATGACATTAGACTCAGGAAGCAAACAAGTGAGACATTACAAATGTGAGATATACAAATCTTTAGCATATACTCACATATACAACATGACAGTACAAATCTGAGACCTTGAGGGAGAGCTTGGAGCAGGTCCTGCCATCCCAATCACCGCACCTGCAAAAATATGGGCCACTGCATCCTGAGATTGCCTTGGACCCCATATTTGACGGCTCGGGTTCCACCATTGAACACCGAACCAGTGAAGACACATCTCCCAGAATGAATAGTCTACAATTGAATTCATGAATAGAAGACACATTGTCTACAATATCTTCGAGTCTTCTTCAATAGTTTGCAACTCCAAACTCGAAGATATGATGCACGCAGCATAGCCCCAGTGCTGGTGTCCAACGACTCAGTTCCTCACAGGGATCCGACGTGGCTGGGGTTAGCGATAGCGGTACTCCAAGATTTCCAGCTTCGTTTCGGGCGGAGCCTGAAACAAAAAATCACATGGCGGGTGACCGGTTTGGAATGGGTCAAAAAACCACTGGATCATCGTCATATCTCTGTATCTTGACAGGAGCTGTTGGGGGTGGTTTGTTTCACCTTTATGACAAAGGCTTCTGGTGAACTTCATGTTTTCTCAAGTGAGGAGTTCTTGACCAAACACAAACAAAAATGGAAAATCGACAAGCAGTGACAATCATCCACTTTGTGTTTACAAAGAGCAGAAGTTAAGAGTACAAGTAGCAGAATTAACTAGACGACGGATGGCCCGAGAGCGTAGAGGAGCAGAGTCTTCTGTTGCTAGTATGGAGACACTAAATTACAAGACAATATATTGAAGATGTATGATAGGCAGACGAGAAGAGTAGTATCGAAACGATATATTACAAGTACAAGACAATAGTTTGCATCGTATCTTTCGTAAAGTTACAGACAGACGCTTTTACACACAGAACTGTTTACAGACAGACGCTTTTATTATACACACAGAGGCTTTTACACACGGACGCTTTTACACACAGAGCTTTTTAACACAGACGCTTTTACACACAGACGCAAATACACACAGAGACTTTTACACACAAACACGTTTACACACAGACGCTTTTACACACAGACACTTTTACACACAAACACTTTTACACACAAAAATTTTTACACACAGACGCTTTTACACACAGACGCTTTTACATACAAACCCTTTTCCACACAAACACTTTTACACACAAACACTTTTACACACAAACACTCTTACACACAGAAGTTTTTACACACAGACGCTTCTACAGACAGAGACTTTTACACACAAACGCTTTTACACACAGACGCTTTTACACACAGACCCTTTTACACACATGATTTTACACACAGACGCTTTTACACACAGACGCTTTTACACACAAACGCTTTTACACACAAACGCTTTTACACACAGAGACTTTTACACGCAGACGCTTTTACACACAGAAGCTTTTACACACAGAGACTTTTACACGCAGACGCTTTTACACACAGACGCTTTTACATTCAGACGCTTTTACACACAGACGCTTTTACACACAGACGCTTTTACACACAGACGCTTTTACACACAGACGCTTTTACACACAGACGCCTTTTACACACAGACGCTTTTACACACAGACGCTTTTACACACAGAAGCTTTTACACACAGACGCTTTTACACACAGACGCTTTTACACACAGACGCTTTTACACACAAACGCTTTTTACACATAGGCTCTTTTACACACAGACGCTTTTACACACAGACGCTTTTACACACAGAGCCTTTTACACACAGACGCTTTTACACACAGACGCTTTTACACACAGACGCTTTTACACACAGACGCTTTTACACACAGACGCTTTTACACACAGACGCTTTTACACACAAACACTTTTACACACAAACACTTTTACACACAGACGCTTTTACACACAGACGATTTTACAGACGCTTTTACACACAGACACTTTGACACACAGACGCTTTTACACACGGATGCTTTGACACACAAACACTTTTACACACAAACACTTTTAGGACACTTTGAAATTGCAATTTTTCCTCAGTTTTTGACGATCGAACCTCATTTCGTGCGAAAGGGTTGCGATTGGACCTTGGAAATCGCATTTTTTCCTCAGTTTTTGACGATCGAACCTCGAGAGGGCCGCCGCGGACCACTTGAAAATCGCAATTTTACCTCAGTTTTTGACGATCAAACCTCATTTCGTGCGAAAGGGTTGCGCGGGACAAGTTGAAATCGCACTTTTACCTCAGTTTTTGACGATCGAACCTCATTTCGTGCGAAAGGGTTGCGGCGGACACCTTGAAATCGCAATTTTATTCCATTTTTTGACGATCGAACCTCATTTCGTGCGAAAGGGTTGCGCGGGACGACTTGCAACCCGCAATTTTTCCTCAGTTTTTGACGATCGAACCTCATTTCGTGCGAAAGGGTTGCGTTTCGTGGCGTCTCGTTGGCACTGCCCCTGCTCCCGCCTTTAAAAGAGAAATAGAAAAGAAGGAGAGGGCAAGAGGGCAAGAGGGCAAGAGGGCAAGAGGGCAAGAGGAGAAGATGTGAGAAGATGTGAGAAGATGTGAGAAGATGTGAGAAGATGAGAAGATGTGAGAAGATGTGGGAAGATGTGAGAAGATGAGAAGATGAGAAGATGTGAAAAGATGTGAGAAGATGTGAAGATGAGAAGATGTGAGAAGATGTGAAAAGATGTGAGAAGATGTGAAGATGAGAAGATGTGCAAGAGGGCAAGAGGGCAAGAGGAGAAGATGTGAGAAGATGTGAGAAGATGTGAGAAGATGTGAGAAGATGTGAGAAGATGTGAGAAGATGTGAAGGTGAGAAGATGTGAAGATGAGAAGATGTGAAGATGAGAAGATGTGAAGATGAGAAGATGTGATGATGAGATGTGAAGATGAGAAGATGTGAAGATGAGAAGATGTGAAGATGAGAAAATGTGATGATGAGATGTGAAGATGAGAAGATGTTTTACAGGCCCCCACTATTGGAAGAACCCTGCGCTCAGACGCTCTCGGGAGAAAAAAACATTCCCCGGAAAAGAGAGAATAGAAGAGAGTATAAGCGGTAGAACAGCCGTTTGGAAAGAGAAGGAGAAGGAGAAGAGGAGAAAATGAACAAATGAGAAGGAAAATCACATGTGAGAATGTAGGAAGGGTGAGAAGAAAGTAGGAAAGAAGGCAAGGTTTTTAGAGAAGGAAATGATTTAGGAGACGGCAAGAATCAAAAGGTGAAGGGGAGAAAATGTTGGGAAAACTCAAGAAGCTGAAAAGAAGATTTGTCTCATTTTATGTTCATTTCATGTTTTAATCATGTTTAGTATGAGGTTCATGGGACTCCTTTCCACTGGTGTACCTCGAAAGTATAGGTGCTGATGGTTACACGTTAGTACATGTGTATAGACTACCTCCCCATGGCGGGTCTGCGCATCTGCACCTGGCGCCCTTTCTTGTGGCAATGTGAAAATGGTGTAAAACATCAACGACGCGAAATTGATGTGAAAAATGGTGGTTAGTCTCATGTGTTTTCATGATGTTGGTATGTGCCGGTCAATGTGCTACATTGAACAGAAACAAGTCTGAAAAAATTGGTTTGCTAAGCTCTGCATTAAGCAGAAATCAAAACTCTCTGACTCCGGAGGTTCTGCTCAAAGCAACTCGTAACTCTGCACAGCTGGGTCCCAAACTTCGCAACTGTTCTGCCAAAGGTTCTTCAGCAATACCTTTCAGCATATCTTGAAAGGTGTCCCGCGTGGAGTGCCTGATGCTTTTGGAATCGCATTTGTCTATTCACCAATATGGTTTACAAAAACCATATATATTTAATTATATTTATATCGTGTATATATTTCGAAAGACTGCTTCTTCAATGATGGCTGTTCATTCTCCGATGAAAGTGAATGCAACAGGAAGGCGTCAAGCGCATCTCTAGTGAAACATATCTAGGCGAAACTACAGAACTGCGAAAATGTTCACACGCGACTGCCACCACTGCACCATTGTCTGTTGAAACTCCGACCAAACAACAAATGGGTAACAGAAGACAAATAGATGCAGTGTCCAATCAACTCAGAACAAATGAAAAGGATTCAAAGTGCGTATGCAGCTGGTACGCTTCAAGCCTAAGCTGTCCACCTGTAGATTACTTCGCTGCCGAGACGTGGCCTCCCAATCGGGGTCACAGGATACACCATGGCCCAGTGGCCTCAGCTCGTGATTTCCTCGAAATGATCCATCTGGGTATCCGTGGAGTGTCCTTGGAGTGTCCTGGTTGATCTCAAAACCTAGGAGTACCCCCAGGTATCATCCAGTTCAATAACCATTTATAGTACTTATAGTAATAGTAATAATAGTAATAACAATAAACCATCCATTTTGGGGGTCCCCTATTTTGAGAAACCGCTCAAGGGTCGGAATGATTCGTTGGGATATCTTGGGATGCGACTTTGGAATGTCCGGATCTGATGTTCGGACTTCAAAACAGAGGGGTTGATTCTGGATGAGGTCAGGAGGTTGCGGTATCAATGGGAAGTTTCTGGGTCAATTTCTCAAACACTGGTTGTTAATCAAGTTAAATGTGACGGGGATGCGGAGATCGTCCTTTCACCTGGGCGTTTAAAGATTCAAACCCTTCATTCCAGGAATCATCAAGAAGTCTCCAGAAAAGACCGGAAAAAAGGAAGAAGTCTTGCTGTGGCTCATCTGACTTCCTTCATTTCGTTCTTCATTTCCTATCATTTCCCTCTTCTCAGCATCTGACTCCCTTCTTGGCAAACTCTCTGGGTCCATCGAATTCGTGTCCAATCTGAGAGAAGGTGGGTTTGATCGCCTCAGTGTTGCACACGAAACCCTGCTTCGGCCTTTTTTGAGCCTTAAGATCCTTTACGATTCTTTCAGATTCTTCAATAAAAAAATTCTAACCAAAGATTTTGACTTTTAAGATCTTTTTAGAAAAACACGACGGGCATGCAAAATCATGCAAATATCGCTGCAGCTCATGTTCCATCGTGAACCCTGGAGCCCTAGAGCCTCTGGAACGGCACCCTTCGACTTGTTCGACTTGTTCTTGTCACTTTCCTGCCACGAAGAGGACCATGACCTCTGGTTGGCCTTGACATACCCTGACCTTGTCACATCCACTTCTTACACGTCTCTCTCTCTCTCTCTCTGACTAATTTGTCCACGTCCTCTTACAATTTCTTACACTTTCACAATCTTACGCCATCCTTCCCTTTCTACAACATGCACTATTCAAGGGAAGGAGAAGAAAGAAACTCATCACCAAGAAGTCAGATGAGGCCTTGCCAAAAATCAAGCACGATTCTATCAGAAAAAACAGTGATATTCTGGGGACAGTGGAGATCGAAACATCCAAGCAAGGGTTGGGAAACAAGAGCAAGCCTGGCAGGATTGCCGGTGATGATCATCATGACGAGGCGTTCAAGAAGCGCATAAAAGCGCGAAGGTCACAGGTCAAAAGGAAAAAACCTGGACTACAAGCATGCGGCACCAGAACTTCCAAGAATGTAGCAAGAGCGGAGAGCGAAAAATGCGGTCGTAAAACAATTGGTGGATGTTGATGGCAAAACGATCAACGGACATAAAGTTCACACTTTGCACTGCAAGTTCATTCGCAGAATGCGCTCCACAAACCTCAAAAACACGTGATTGATTAGCACACTTTGAGATCTTCGACGTTCAAACCATGCTGGTAGAACCCTGCCAGTGGTGTCTTGGCACCTTGTGCCTCTGTTTCTGAGCGATTTGTGAGTTTGAGCCAATCCACGACGCGACAAACTCGGGTTACCAAAGATGCGAAGCCTGTGGAGCTCATCAAAGTTCAAAGTTAGGAGAGAGCAGTATCTTGTGGAATGCAACAGTTGACGGAATTTTGCGCATGATCTATAAGACAGACAATCTGTCAACTACGAAGTTTGAATGTCACTTTGTGAACTGGTCAAAGTGTAATTGATGCTCTTTGTTCACATCACCGTGCAGTTTTCTCATCTCGGCAGTTCTGACACCTCGGTGGCTTGACACATGGCTTCAAGTTGTTGCAAACTTCAATTCCGAGATGTCACAAATTGGCAACAGCGAGATGTCACCAACAAGCGCTGGCAGCGTGAAAAAAAATTCAACTTTGGCTGTGGCCAACTTGCAAGTTGCGCTCAAACCATCTGTCTGGTTGGCAGTCCATTCAGGCAGCTTCAGTGGGGCTCCAAATGAGGCTTTTGGAGGTCCCACAATTTTGCAGCCAAGAAGCGGCCTCCGGGATGCGGATCATTTCACGGTATTTCTGCTCTTTGGCTCTGTCCAGGGGGGTCTCGCCTGCCCACCCAGGCACCAAGACCAATGGTGTCACAAGTGGATCTACCACGAAAACCACGACCATGATCACGGCCACCACCACAAGTTCAAAAGGAGAACCCAAGACAACACTTCAAGTTCGGAATGGCCCACATAGGGTGTTGGAATTGGAGATCTTGCCCAACGAATAACAAGCTTTTTTCGGAAGCTATAGAACCTCTGAAATATGAACCCCTATGGATCTGTTTTTCAAAATTCCCACTGGCAGAGGTCTCGCAGGTCAACTTTTCAGCTGGCAAAATTGTCAGAGAACACTCTAAATGTTCCGAACAAACGCAACAAAAAAAATGTTGAACAACAAGGACTTTGCTCAAGGCCTCGCAGAAGAAACAATGCTTGCACCACCACCATCCATACAACAGTCGCGCATTTGTCCATGCAAGGTTTTGCATCGCAAATAGCATTTGTCTCAAACAACCAATTTGCACCTACGAGCCTCTAAACTAGCAATCTCTGTTACGGTGATCCACCCACTTTTGCGTCCCCCGCAATTACGTCCATAAGCACTTGTACAAACCAAACGTTTTGAACCAAACATGTTTTGTTTATCATCTTTGCAGGTCAAACTTCAGGCAATTGGATGAATGTAAGCCATTTTTTACCCTTATGTAGAATTTCTATGTATGGCATCACCTGCATGGGGCAAGAACCATTTGAAAGGAACGGGAGGCTTGAAGTGGCTACCGAGTTTGTCTGTTGGTTTTGGGTATTCATGGATTAAGTCCATACCGAGATTGTGTATTTCTCAGCAATTTTCGGTGTGGCCTGCAGTTATTTGACTTCCTCATCCTCCTTCAAGGCATTGCCACATGTTTTACTCATACAGTTACAGATAATAAAATGTCCAACAAATAGTTCTTACGCCAACACGCTTTTACACCAGCCATTGCTCCTACACCAGCTAGTTTCTTCGTAGCAAACGGGATTTTCCACTTGCGATTGCTGCTGTCCCTCAAGCACTTTTCACACCAAACAACATCTTCACCGCAACTTCTTGAACGCCATTTGCACCAACCACCCATTTCATCAGCCTTCTCACAGTGGGTTCGAGCCTGGGTCCTCCTCACAGACAAAGTCGGGTCAATCTTCTCTGATTGAAGTCTGAAACCGTGCTGAGGAGGCCTCGGTGAGCATTTGGCAGCGATTCCACAGCCTCGACTCCAACAACTGTGGCACCAAACATTTTCGAATTGCTGTTCGAGTAGGCGATGAAAGCTTCGCTCGCAAGGTCAAGTGCTTCTGCAAACCTGGCATAGTTCCGGGTGTTCCAGAAACTTTGCTGATCCTGGTGGGCGGCTGAGGACAGGGCCACCAACCGTTCTCGCAGTAGTACAAGAACATGTTCCCGCTCTCCTTGCAGGATATGGATCGGATGGATCACACGATAGTCTTTTTTGACCACGCATCTTTCGACCGTCCTTGTCTTTTTTGTTATACTTCCTGATCTTCATCTTTTTGTAGACCGGTCGCTCATACATCATGCCGATCGGTTGGTAGGCGCCCGTGAGCTTACCTCAGGAGGCGGCCTCGACCCTTAGGGAAACGTTGAGCCATAGAATTTTTGCGAAAGTCAACGGAAAGCGCGTTGCCACGCAGATCTGCTGAAAAAAAACATCTGAGTTGAACAAGTTATCAAAATTCATGATAGAACAAGATGGACTCATAAGCTAGTCTGTACATTCGACCCCCTCCAGCTGAATTGTCTTCAGACCGTCGACAGCTTACATTGACAGCTTACTCCAAAAGATCCAAGTAGCTAAACATAGCTTAGTACATAGCTTAGTACATAGCTTAGCACGTAGCTAAATCATACGTAACTTGAGTACGTCAAATTCTTGCCCCACATCTCCCGCCAAGCTGCTTCCATACTTCAAATCCATGGAGCTCACTGTCAGGACCTAGGGGGGCCAATTGGTCCCCGTGCCCCGCATTCGCGGCTGCCGCGCCTTCTTTTCCAATCTCTTTGGCAAGCTTTGCAGCACCGGAGGCACAGTGACCTAGGCACCAGAGAGAGGCACAACCGACTTCTTACGACAACCGACATCAAAAACAAAACGACACCTGAGCCGCCATTGGCCAACCCAGAACCAATCCACTCTTGGCAGCAGC
>CAMXCT020004609.1:0-20539 GCA_947184155.2 Cladocopium goreaui | reverse complement strand
AAGGGGACCGTGGTCAAGTCAAGCCACATGGGCATAAACAGCTGTTCAAGTTCCAACGAATTAGATGCACAACATGTTCAACCTCACCAGATACCAAAGAGACCACACCTGCAGGAAAAGGACATGCCTGTTGCCTTCTCTCAAATGTGTCATGTTTCACTTCAAAAGCTGGAGCAGCAGGTGCGAAATGGATGTTTCTGGTTGTTCGGATCAGCCTCACACTGGAAGAATGCAATGTCCAGGGATTCTCAGGGGACAACAGGATCAGCAGGACAGCACAAAATGGTGAGGGAACGGAATGGCCCACTGTTGCACTTTACTTAAACGAATTACCAGATTAAAATGTGTGAATTCAGTAGTCAAGTCTGTCCTCATTCACCCTGAACAGGGTTGCCTCGATTGGCCCTATGGCACCATGTCGGAGCCACCATAGGAATCACACTAGCAAAGAATTGGATCATTATAGTGATCCTTCGAGACTTGTATCCCCCTGCATGCAAAAAACGACGTGTTTGAAAAAAGTTTTGGTTTGGTTTGTTCACACAATAAATACCATGAAGACATAGTACATCATCGTCGGCGAAATGCAATATCATCGTTCGGCGAAATAGACATGCAAAATGAACAAATAAGTGATTGTCGGCGATGAAATGGTCGGCGAACATCAGTCACAGAGTGCCCAGTTCCCCTGCAATATGAAAAACAGGATTAGAAGTTTTACATCTTTTCAGATGTCACACACACACACACGTCATGCTACGTCATGGTTATCTTGGGGTGGGGTTGAGTGGGGTGGGGTGGGGCAAAAACGTTCATGTCAACTTGCACACACACACACACACACGCACACGTCATGCTACGTTATGGTGATCTTCTCTTGCACTTGCACACACACACACGTCATGCTACAAATTGTGTGTGGACAAGGTGTGTGATCAAGTTGTATGGTGTGTGATCAAATGTGTGTGGACAAGTGGTGTGAGGAGTTGTATGTGGACAAGTGGTGTGTGATCAAGTCGTGTGTGGACAAATTGTGTGTGGACAAGTGGTTTGTGATCAAGTTGTGTGGTGTGTGATCAAATGTGTGCGGACAAGTGGTATGAGGAGTTGTATGTGGACAAGTGGTGTGTGATCAAGTCGTGTGTGGACAAATTGTGTGTGGACAAGTGGTTTGTGATCAAGTTGTGTGGTGTGTGATCAAATGTGTGCGGACAAGTGGTATGAGGAGTTGTATGTGGACAAGTGGTGTGTGATCAAGTCGTGTGTGGACAAATTGTGTGTGGACAAGTGGTTTGTGATCAAGTTGTGTGGTGTGTGATCAAATGTGTGTGGACAAGTGGTATGAGGAGTTGTATGTGGACAAGTGGTGTGTGATCAAGTTGTGTGGGACGCGCCGGGCGGATGGAGGAGGCGGAGGCGGCCGGGATGCAGAACCAAAACCAAGAACCCCACACAAAGATGTGGGGAAAAACACGAACTTATGTCAAAAAACGAAGTAGTTTTGGAGATTTTCAAAACCCTATTTTTCACGTCAACATGATTTAAAAAAAAATGACGTTTCGCTGTAGCGAAAACGACATTTTTGTTGATGACAACCTCCTAAAACCACACGGCCTTCTATGGGCCGGGAACCGTGTAGTTGTGTAGTTGTAGTTGTAGTGTAGTGGAGTGTAGTGTGGTGTGATGTAGTGTAGTGTAATTTAGTGTAGTGGAGTGTAGTGGAGTGTAATGTAGTGTAATTTAGTGCAGTGTAGTGTAGATGTAGTGTAGCGGAGTGTAGTGTAGTGTTCTGTAGTTTAGTCTAGTGAAGCGAAGCGAAGCGACATCTGAACCTCCAAAAGTAGTCCGAACCCCTGGTGTTTTTAACGTTTTCACTTCGAAATTTACTTCGCGCCACAACGGCGTGCACTTTTTCGACATCTGAACTTCCAGAAGTGGTCCGACCAAGGTGTGTTTTGTAAATTTTGAATTGGAAATGTGCTTCGCACCACAACGGCGTGCACTTTTTCGACATCTGAACTTCCAAAACTGGTCCGAGGCTGAGGTGTTTTGTACATTGTGACTTCGATATGTGCTTCGCGCCACAACGGCGAGCAATTTTTCATCTCTCATCTGGCCAGCTGGCTCCGCACCCGCCGCTTTAGCGAGCCTACTTTTCGACCCTCCGGAGCCACAAATCATTGGAAAAATACAGTGAATCGCGACTTGCCTACCTTTTCGCGCATCTGCATCTTCTTTCTTCTGACTCTTTCTCTTCTCTTATCTTCTCTCTTCTAATCTAATCTTTCTCTTCTCTCTGCCTCTGCCCTGCTCTGCTTTTGATTTGTCCATATTGTCGGAAGTTTGACTTCTAAACTTCCTTCGAAAAATCAAAACCCCCAAATACTCCAGCTCGAAGAAAGCGTCACTTCGTCATGGGAACAAGAGGGGGACAACTTGACAGAGACAGCAGAGTCTATGAGAATCTTGGTGGGAACCGGAGCATTGTACTGCTTGGCTAAAGTCATCACCCGAATTTGTTCCTCTGGGCTTCAGGACATAGACAGGTTCAGTGTCGCTGTCCTTGCAGCATCTTCCGTAACATTTTTTCTCGATCCTGTGAATCATAAATTACAACTGAAACATCTCCACAACCGGAGAGTATCACAACCTCACAAAGACAGTAATACCTCACAAAACAATCTCACAAAGACATCTCAACAAATACCTCACATTAACATTTAAGTAATACCTCACATAAATTACAAATGTGCCATACTTTGTTGAAAAAAATCCGTTGCATTTTGGAGAAATCTTTTTGTTGCGAAAACTCCGTGAGGTCCTGAGCATCCCCATGACCATGCCAACCTCCAGGTGTCAAAAGGGTCGCCTCTGTCTTAGGCCAACCTTAGGCACAGCACAATCAAAGCATAACACCTAAGGCAAACATCGAAACATCAACGCACACGCAAACATACGCAATAGAACAGCTATGAACAGCTCATCATCAAGGTGAGTCTGAGATTTTGAAGAACAAAACAGCTGAAATAGGAAAAGCAAAGCTGTGAGCAATGAAGATGAGGATCATCATCAGGCCTGCAATGTTCCAAGACGCGCCTGAGCAAGACTATGGCCAGAAACAGGAACAAACCGTTCCAGAATGTTTTGCACCAGGTCTTCACCCCTCGGCAAAGTTGCTCCAAAAAGGATAGCCAAATGGCAAACCGGAAACCAAAGCCAGTTCATTGGTTTACTATGGAGGGTAGCACTAAGCACTATCTGATTGACCGGGTTTCATCATCAACCCCATCTCGAACAAACGTATTCTTATAGCAATTTCCATGTGGACGAGTCTCCCGCAACGCAAAGCATCCTCCAAGACAAACATTTTACAAAAATAAAAATCGCCAACTAGACAATGACCGGGACGTGCATTCCGGGTACATTAGAGACCAACATTTTGTGCAAAATATTTACCAAAATATTTACTCGATGTCAAAACACCATTTTGTGAATGAATTCATCGTGAATATTTCGGTGAAAGAAACACTTTGCGTCACTTGGCCGAGCTACCAGAAAACATCTCTGCGTTTTTCAGCTGAAAGCATAGCCTGATAAAAATATGATATATACATTTTCAGCATAGCGTTTTTCACCCTTTTTATCCCTTGATATCTGCAGCTTTTCATGTTGGCTCTACACACGGATTCTCGTCCAGGCCTGTGCTCAGCTCCAAGCACGACCAGCGGTTCTCCTGGCGCCAACAGTTGTCCAATGTCTGATGAAAGAGGAGAAGATAAGTAGAGAAGAAGAAGAGAGTAAATAGAATAGAACAGAATAGAAGAAGATTTATTTCTTGGACTTGAAGATGTTTGAAGAAGGACCGTGCTGCGACTGTGCCGCCCATCTAAAAGGCGCGAAGAAAGGGACGCATGTGTCGTCTTGAAACCAAAATGACCGTGTGTCGTCTTGAAATGTTGGAAATTCCATGGGAATATAAGGATAGCCATGATATCAAGTTGGTTGCCTGAAAACTGTCGCCTGCTTGCACTTCCCTTGCAGCATTTTTTCTTTGGCAAAGAGTCTCTGGTCTTCGGCATCTGTATGACGTCTACCCAGACTTTGCTGAACACTCGTTCTTTCCCCTGTGCCAGCTTCATCAAGCCATTGAACTCTTTGAGATCTTTGGGTTTGAAACTCGTAGGCTCCCTAACTACCATGAAGGTCAAGGTGAAATTGTAGCCTTTGTGACCATCAAAGGCAGTGTGTAGCTTTTCAAGGAACTTTGGCGCAATGCTGTGCTTGTCTGACTGTGTCACCTGTATTCCATGGTTGAAATCTAAGAGGTAGTCAATCCCGGGGTATTGCTTCGGAGTGTGCAGCAACACTTCCTCCAGCCCACCTTTCTCTACCGCTGCACGCCACCTTTGGTCAAAAACCACCTCGCTGTCACATTCCAGAAGCTGGCATCCACAAGGCATCAACGGCTGACACTTCGTATGGTCCCACTTACCGGCCTTTCTCGTGATGCTGTAGCGGTCAAGACGTTGGCCCTCCAGAAGGCTGGTTGTAAAAATAGTGCCCACAAACTGTTCAAACAAGAAATCTCCCTCCGGGTCATTGGGATTGCTCCAGATCTTCATCAAGTCATCATAGTGAGCGTCAAGCACCATCTTTGCAGCACCTTTGGAGCAAAAACCAACACAGGAAGACCTGCCATTTTTGCTGAAATAGGTAAAAAGCCTGGTCAGCATCTGCCCTCCTTGAGTGTCCAAATCTCCCCGCACTGCTCGTTCCACGGCGCGCAAATTCTTTGGGTCTTCCCTTTGCAGTAGCACATACTTGTCGTATTCCATGACATTGGACAGTAACACACGAAGGTTGCCACCCACTTGCTCGAACCTCCTCAGCATTTCAGAAAGCTTTGGGGCGCCATCAATGTAGGGATGAGCTGCTTCCACCTCTGCTTCTGACCAAGCCTCCACATAAACGTAAATGCCACCATCTTTGACAAAGCCCGAGTGATGCTTCCGGTCCGGACTGCATGCCTTGATGGTCTTGGCAGGCAAAATTGCATCCCACTGCTCAGGCGCAAATGCATCGATGAGGTAGAAATTCCTCTCATCCTGCAAGTACTTGCAATTCGCGGGTATCCAGTTGTTGATGGCAACGCTGCGGACGACCCACTGGTTATTTTGCCAAGTGAAGATGAACACCTTCTGTCCACGCCGTGCTTCGAAGACGACTACAGGAGGCACCTCTCTTGTCATCAGCCGCCACAGGCCATAGGTAAGGGAGCGGGACTTGCCAATGCCTGGCATGCCCACCATTGCAACCCTCAAGGCATGACCCTGCTCCATCTCCTCGAAGGCTGCATCCCAAGCCACTCGAATCGTCTTCCTTGAAAGCATCGCTGTGCCACTCATACGATAGTCTGCTGTCAAGGACCGGTTGAGCTTGAAGAGTTGCACGCCAGCGTCCAAACCTTCTGGCTGCCCGATCGATGCCAATTCATTGGCAAAGGCTGTTGCATCCCTGTCCACCTGCAGGAAACAGTCAGCTCTATGCTCAAATCGGAAACAATTGAGAATGCCATTCGAATGCGAAGAAATGTGAACGCACTTCTTTCATCTATTTTTGCACTGAAGAACTGTGAAGAAGTGTGACACTGAAGCTGCGCAGCTGCCTTCTCCTGGACTTCCTCCTTCGCCTTCTGCACCTTTTCCTCCGCCTTCTGCACCTTCTCCTCCGCCTTCTGCACCTCCTCCTTCGCCTCTTTCACTTCCTCCTTCGCCTCTTTCACGTCCTCCTTCGCCTCCCTGATTTTCCGCTCATCTCCTGTTTGCCTGGCAGTTTGCAAGTCTTCCACTGCCATGTCCACTTGCACTTGTGCAGCTGCTTGCTGGTCCAAAGCAAGTTCCAGCTGACGTCGTGCCAAGGTCAAGGCATCAGCCTGTCGTGCCGAGTGCGGAGACAAGTTCGGCGAAATGAGGACAAAAATGAAGACAAAAATGGGGAATGAGGACAAAATGAGGACATACGGGGATGAAATGGGATGAAGACGTCTCTTCAAAAACGTCTCTTCAAATGGACTTAATGTTTTTCTCTTCTCCAGTCTGAACAGCCTGTCGCAGGAGAACTTATCTCTGATGACTTCTGTCTTTCTGAAAGCTAATAGGTCTGTCCTTCTTCTGTTTCTTTCGCTTTCTGTTAAAACTGGGCGTTAGATGACCCGTCTGGAGCAAACATGTCACATGTGACATGTTGCAGGGAATCTTTGAAGCGAAGCAAAAGCAAAGCTGTTTGAAACAAGAGGTTAAGGGTGGAATAGAAAACTTGAAACCCACGCTTTCAACAATTGAACAGAGTAAAGTTGTCCTGTAAAAGAAGGGAATTCAACGGCGGCCGTGTGCCTCATCCGTCGGCGCTTCCTGCGGGTTGGAGAAACACTTCAAAGCGTTCTGACTCTATGAGTTGCCAATTCTTCAAACTCCATGACAGAAGTTCATTCTTAAACAGGGAGGTCACCAAGCACAGCTTGGAACAGAAATACTACTTACTCAAAATTACTGCGCTTATGTGTTTGGGCAGCATTTTGGAAGGAGCAGTTCAAGTCAGCACGTAGAGTTTTGGAGACGCCAACTAGCTCCCATCTCCTCGACTCGCTTGATTCCTTGTGGGTCTTCCTGCAACCAAATGGAACAGCATACAGATGCGATAAAAATGCGCAAGTTTCAGTTTGCCTGTGAGCGTGCACAACATGCAACATGTCTTTAAAGAGTTTGGCGCGACATGTCTTTTTTTTGTTATTCCTTTTATGTGGTCCTTGTTTGGCGCTGCACGCAAAGGTCCCACACCATGTTGCTGCGAAGTTTTCTGCGGGGAGAAAGTTCTGCATGGGCACACCTTGGAGGAATGCAAGCACCAAGTTCTTCGCAACACGCTCTCGATCCAGTACGTTGAAACCTAACTAAGGGCGAGGCAACAAACCTGGAGACAAGCCATGCTATAGCCAAGATCACCCAGCCTGTCAAGGTTGTTTTCTTGTCAGCAGCTTCAAACAAGCTTGTCGAAGGTATCAACAAATGAACAGCAATACAAAGACATTGACAGACATCCTGCCTCGTTTCCATTGCTTTACTCTCATTGCAGCATGACAGGGTATCTAGGAATCTCAGGAAGAGTGAACGAGCCGCGCGCGTCAGATTTAATTAAAAAGAAAACGTGCAAGAAATTGATGTAATTTCAAGTGGTTCAAAACACTTCACGACATTTCAAGACAATTTTCCTTGTTTGGAGTTACACATTGAACAAAAACAATGTCCGACACCAATTCACTCACAGCGTCGAAAAAGAGCCAAAATAGCTAAACAATGGAAAGTGCGGCTGCATTGCATATGGCGGACATGTTGCTTTGCACATGTTGTGCTCCAGTGCCAAATGCAATTTGCCACGCTGTTAATAAAATTGTACTTTGAAACATTTCTTTGAGAAGTCAAATCTGAAAAATCTCACGGGGTCCTGGGAGATCTCCTGTTGGGGTACACGGCCGAAGGGTCGACACTGCCTGCGGCCTCACCGGTGCCACAGCGTTGAAGTGCGAACATGAAAATCATACGAAACATTCATGAAACATACATACGAACCTGATAAACACATGAAACCTTCATGAAAACATAACACAGGTTTGGCAAACTCAGCACCGACTCACACACCTTTGATTCGATTTGATTCGCACTGAAGAGGCCGCGTTTGCTTTCGCGCTTTGTGATCCTTTGTGTCACTGGGACTCAGACTGTGTCAACTGGAGTCGAACTTTAGAGATATGAAGCGGCTATGACACAAGGTTGTACCTGGGAGTAAGTACCACCCAGCACCTAATCAGCCGAGAACCTAGCGACCTCAGAGCCAAAAACATGTTACTGATTCTGAGATCCAAGCGGCACAGGGATTCCCAACCTACAACTGGATGCGTGTGCGAATCTGAGTTTACCTGCCAGTCACTCAGCTGCTAACAACATGAACACTGATCCTAAAAGAGCGAACTCACATAAAACGATAAAACGATTTCAATATGCTAAGTGTGTGTCATCTTCAACTGAATTCTCTGATCCGAGGCTCCATCCGAAGCCCAAGTGCCACTTCCCAACGGCATGGCAAGCTTGGCAACGTCCGTCCAGCGAAAGCCTCTGATCGGAAGTGGCGAAACGTTTGGGTCTGAAGAATGGGGTCAAATGGGATCTGAAAAGGTTTGATCTCAGAAATTGGTGGCCACATATGAATATCATATGAGTCAATTGGACCTTGGATTGTCAAACAGCTGAACTGCCTTGACTCATAACAACAGCAATGGAGGCTTGCAGACCACAATCAACCAAAATGCTGATTGAGAATGTGAATCTGCGATGCGACATGATGTGACACACTGTATCACAGAACTGCACATTTTGTTGACCTTTCTGCGACTTGAACACTGTCTTGTGGACAACCGGTGGGCATCAAACCTAGAATCTAGAAATTCTTTTCCAGAGATATCAAACAGCATTGGGAAATCGGAGATCATCCCAGGCAAAGTACAAACTCAACAAGGAGTCTCGCCTACCTCCAACTTGGAACTGAGCCCCATGAAGACTGGTCTCCTTCAAAAAGGTGGCGCGACTCTGCGGCGGACACCGGGCCCAGGAGAAAGGTTTGTCGAGGGAAAGAAACTTTGCAAAGGAGCGGAAAAGACAAAGATAGACAAAGGTTACAAAACCTAATGAGTTTCGAGTTTCGGAAACTAAGGTTTCTTTGGCCGAAGGACGAGGCTAGTTTGCTTCTAGGGGTCCCTAGAAGGCAAACGGCTACAAACAGCCTTTTGGTCGCAGTGGAGACGCAGGATGCGGTTGTGAAAATTTGAGATTGTTCCACACGTTTTCAATTTCTTCAAAGTGTTGCAGAAAGACTGCTTTCTCTCAACGCAACTTCCATGTCTGCGCCGCGCGTCATTCAGATTTGTGGTTTGTGACTACCGTATTACCTCCGCTTTCTGCAACATGTTCGCTTTTGAGTTTTGGTGGCTTTTTCAGAAGTTTGGTTCTTACGAGTCATTGGTGACGAGTCAAACCATGCGGCGAACACGGGGGCCGACATGCAGTTGTACGCTTGGCGACGACAGAAAGGACGGCGAGGCCGACATGGGGTTGCAGGGTGCTTGGTGAGGCCGACAAGGAGGATGTGGAGGCAAACATGCGGTTCCATGGGTCACTGTGATATGCGGCACACCGAAAGCATCCGAAAACAGTCTATGGGGAGATATGGCGACGCCGACAAAAAGCAATTGAAACTCAAAGAATCTCGTGAAACAGCAGTTTCTGGAATGGGAAACTATAGTCTTGAAACTAGCCATGTTTGAGTTTGTCTTGAGCTTCAGGAGATGAAACAAACGTTTCCTAAGCATGAAAATGTCTGTTTTCTCATCAAAATCCTTGGTTTGCGAACTCCGGGTCTTCTCTTTCCTGTGGGTAAGTAGGACCAAAAACAAAAGGTGTTAGTTTTGCCGTGTTAAAACAAACCTTTTCAGGAAACACAATGCGCCCCTACTGATTTTCAGCTGGGCTCGTGGCCGAAGTGTGGTTTGTGGCATGGATCATGGCGCGCATGTCCCGCAGCAACTGGACCACTTCCAGATGCCCAAACTGCGCGGCCAGGGCCAACGGCCCATCATCTCTACAGAAAGCTGCGCACGGAAACAATGGTCCATCAGCTGTGGTCAAAAGCTAGAAAGTGCATTTTTCTTCGGTCGCCATTTTGAGTTTCCATGGTCCATGGAGGTATCTCTCTGCTTGGGGCGAGGTGAAATGCTGGACCTTCGCAAGTTGTCCATCTCTGGCGTTGCAAATGCGCCGTGGAACTCGAGATCTCTCCACGGTTTCTCCAAAGAAACTCTGTAACTCTGTCAACTCTTTTGAGGGCACCTCTTGGAGTCCTTCTGTAAGGCGACATTCAGCTGCCAGGAAAACAATGCAAGGCCAAACGTATAACGTCAAAACTCCTGGACACTCGTTCCATCTCCTTCCTAGTGTGCCAAACAAATACACCGATCAGTCGCAATCAGTTTATGTACGGAATTGCGATGCCCAAAAAATGGCAAGTGAGGCTGAGGACGCAACCTCGAGGTTTTGTCTGCGGATTGGACCACAGAAATCGATGTGCCATCCTCAACTAAAAAGCTGAAATGAATTAGCATGCATTGCAGCTGCGGTCAGTTCTAAAAAAGGTGTTCTCAGTTTCCATGTTTCCTATGAACAGTTCTCCGTTTCTATGTCTATTTTCGAGACTGTTCACATTGGCACCTGATGATGCTGCGTCAATGTCAGAACTTTTCCAGCTGCGCTCCAACCACCACTGAGATTCGCTGCGGAAACGGCTGAGGAATGGATAGAGTTCACAGCTGGAATCTTCCGGCGACAAAGACTTGGCAAAACCTACCATGCCAAGGTAAATTGCAAGGCATTTCCGGGAACTTTTGAACTTTTGAGGATGTGTCGTCGGAGGCTGAGCTTCAAGATCGGCAAACGTCCAGCAGGATGGAACTCCGAAATCTTTTCCCGAACATGTGGAACAAAAAAACTGCAGAAGAATCGATTTGGGTAGTGTACCCACGAACTATGCTATAGAATTTGCTCTGGTCAACGATGAGCAGCCAAGTGGAGGATATATTGAGTCTGGCACTCGATAAGCAACACGGTTCAGCAAGTTCCAGCATTTGTTTACGAGATTTTATGAGTGTGTGACTGCAATGAATGGAGGAGCCTTCCGATTTCCCAACATCGGTGAGGGACAGTCCATTCCTTGACACTCTAATACACTTTATACATCTTAAATTTATACGTCTGTCCCAAAATGAAAATACCCCAAAGCGTGAGCACAAAACGGCAGCTATCCATGTTTCTGTCGTTTCTCACCGAAGATGAGAAAGGCAGAAAATTCCAGGGTACAACATGACGATAGATTATGCCACACCAGCGCTGGATCCAGACAAAATCAAAACTATCAATCAATTCGGACCCTATCCGGTCATCGTTGCGAAAGCACAATATCATACAGTGCCCTTTCTGGTACAACAATGTGAAAAGACATGATCTACCGTTATCTCAGTCAACGACTGTCAACGCAACTGAACAGTTCAAGCACGCAACTCACTCGAAGCTGTCTCTTTTCCAACTGCCAAATCTTAAGCCACGGCAAGTTTCTTCCTGCTCGACCTTACCGATTGCTTTGCATTGCCCGAAATCAACGTACGGACCGGGCCAGGTGCTACGGCCCACTTTGTTCCTATTCTTGTCCCACTTTCGGGTTCTTGTCCCCACTTTGTTCCCACTTTGTTCCCACGCGTGTCCTACTTTCAGGTTCTTGTTGCCTCTTTGTGCCCCACTTTGTTCCCATTTTTGTCCCGCCTCCAGGTTCTTGTTCCCACTTTGTTCCCGCTTTGTTCCCGTTCTTGGCCCCAACTTCCAGGTTTTGTTCCCACTTTGTTCCCACCTTGTTTTCAGTTTGTTCCCATTCTTGTCCCACTTTGTTCCCGCTTTGTTCCCATTCGTGTCCCACTTTCAGGTTCTTGTTCCTTCTCTTTTCCCATTTTGTTCCTACTTTGTTCCCACTTTGTTCCCATTGTTGTCCCACTTTCAGGTTCTTGTTCCTACTTTGTTCCCTTTTTCTTCCCATTCTTGTCCCACTTTCAGGTTCTTGTTCCCACTTTGTTCCCACTTTGTTCCCATTCTTGTCCCACTTTCAGGTTCTTGTTCCCACCTTTGTTCCGTTCCCATTCTTGTCCCGCTTTCAGGTTCTTGTTCCCACTTTGTTCCCATTCTTGTCCCCCTTTCAGGTTCTTGTTCCCACTTTGTTCCCATTCTTGTCCCACTTTCAGGTTTTTGTTCCCACTTTGTTCCCACTTTTGTTCCCGTTCTTGTCCCACTTTCAGGTTCTTGTTCCCACTTTGTTCCCACCTTGTTTTCACTTTGCTCCCATTCTTGCCCCACTTTGTTCCCGCTTTGTTCCCATTCTTTTCCCACTTTCAGGTTCTTGTTCTCACTTCGTTCCCACTTTGTTCCCATTCCTGTCCCAGTTTCAGGTTCTTGTTCCCGCTTTGTTCCCACTTTGTTCCCATTCTTGTCCCCAACTTTCAGGTTCTTGTTCCCACTTTGTTCCCGCTTTGTTCCCACTTTGTTCCCATTCTTGTCCCACTTTCAGGTTCTTGTTCCCACTTTGTTCCCATTCTTGTCCCACTTTCAGGTTCTTGTTCCCACTTTGTTCCGACTTTGTTCCCATTCTTGTCCTACTTTCAGGTTCTTGTCCCCCACTTTGTTCCCACTTTGTTCCTATTCTTGTCCCACTTTCAGGTTTTGTTCCCACTTTGTTCCCACCTTGTTTTCACTTTGTTCCCATTCTTGTCCCACTTTCAAGTTCTTGTTCCCACTTTGTTCCCACTTTGTTCCCATTCTTGTCCCACTTTCAGGTTCTTGTTCCCACTTTGTTCCTACTTTGTTCCCATTCTTGTCCCACTTCCAGGTTTTGTTCCCACTTTGTTCCCACCTTGTTTTCACTTTGTTCCCATTCTTGTCCCACTTTGTTCCCGCTTTGTTCCCATTCGTGTCCCACTTTCAGGTTCTTGTTCCTTCTTTTTTCCCATTTTGTTCCTACTTTGTTCCCACTTTGTTCCCGTTCTTGTCCCACTTTCAGGTTCTTGTTCCCACTTTGTTCCCACTTTGTTCCCGTTCTTGTCCCACTTTCAGGTTCTTGTCCCCCACTTTGTTCCCACTTTGTTCCCGTTCTTGTCCCACTTTCAGGTTCTTGTCCCCCACTTTGTTCCCACTTCGTTCCCGTTCTTGTCCCACTTTCAGGTTCTTGTTCCCACTTTGTTCCCATTCTTGTCCCACTTTCAGGTTCTTGTTCCCACTTTGTTCCCACTTTTGTTCCCGTTCTTGTCCCACTTTCAGGTTCTTGTTCCCGCTTTGTTTCTACTTTGTTCCCATTCTTGTCCCACTTTCAGGTTCTTGTTCCCACTTTGTTCCCATGCTTGTCCCACCTTCAGGTTCTTGCTGCCTCTTTGTTCCCGCTTTGTTCCCATTCTTGTCCCATTCTTGTTCCCACTTTGTTCCCATTCTTGTCCCACTTTCAGGTTCTTATTCCCCACTTTGTTCCCACTTTGTTCCCATTCTTGTCCCACTTCAGGTTCTTGTTCCCACTTTGTTCCCATTCCCGCTTTCAGGTTCTTGTCCCCACTTCGTTGCCACTTTGTTCCGATTCTTGTCCCACTTTCAGGTTCTTGTTCCCAGGGTTCTTGTTCCCACTTTGTTCCCACTTCGTTCCCATTCTTGTCCCACTTTGTGGTTCTTGTTCCCACTTTGTTCCCATTCTTGCCCCACTGTGGGGTTCTTGTTCCCACTTTGTTCCGACTTTGTTCCCATTCTTGTCCCACCTTGGGGTTCTTGTTCCCACTTTGCTCATTCCCACGTTGTTCTAATTCTTGTCCCAGTGCCAACTCTTCTATGGCCAATGGGCAAGGTGAATAATTACACACGTCCATGAAACCGAGTACCCTCGGTCAATCAACGCTCTCATTGGAATGATGGGTTCAATGCTCCGGAGTCAGCAAAGTGGAACAGTTGGGCTTCCGGTACAGGGTTGTGACACCATGTGCCAAGTCCACCTAAACCGGTGCAGCATCTTTCCTGCTTTGACCTTTGGCCTTGAGGAAGAGCATGTGTAACACCACCATCAAGTAGTGCGCTCTTCCACTATAGGCCATGCCTCTCTGCGAAGCTCTGAACTTCGGGCCACTGCGGAAAATCGTGCAGACAACTCGTCTTGAAGCAAAGACAACCCTAAGCTCCGAGTGTGCAAAGAAAGCCGAGATTAGCAACAGCTGAGATCGATATGGAAAGAAGAGTTGCTCTTGTTTTGCGAACATCCTTCATCCTACCATTTCCTGAGAGGCGTGCTTGGCTTTTCTATTCAATCTTAAGGGAGTTGAAACGGTTGGTGGCACGGAACATCAAGCCGTTGCACCAATAGCTC
This sequence comes from Cladocopium goreaui, assembly GCA_947184155.2. NCBI lineage: Eukaryota > Dinophyceae > Suessiales > Symbiodiniaceae > Cladocopium > Cladocopium goreaui. Next base: position 6,502 of record CAMXCT020004609.1, on the reverse strand, counting down.
GGAACCAAACTATTGGCGACAAATTGTTCGATCCCACTTGTTCCCATTGTTGTTCCCACTGTTGGGTTCTTGTTCCCACTTTGTTCCCATTCTTGTGCGTTCTTGTCCCCCTTTAAATCCCCTTCTTGTCCCGCTTTGGGTTCTTGTTCCCACTTCATTGCCATTTTTCCTACTTTTGGGTCTTATCCCTCTTTTCGGTTCTTGCTCCTACTTTGTCCTATTCCCAAGAATTTTCTTGTTCTCACCTTGTTCCCATGCTTGTCCCACTTTTTGGGTTCTTGCTCTCACTGTTGGGTGCTCGTTCCCACTTTGTTCCCCTTCTTGTGAGACAAGTGTGAACTTTTGGGTTCTTGTTCCCTCTTTGTCCCCATTCTGGCGCCACTTTTGGTTTCTTGTTCCCACTTTGTTCCCAGTCCCACTTTTCGGTTCTTGTTCCCACTTTGTTCCCATTTTTTGTCCCTCCTTTGGGTTTTCCGACTTTGTTCCCTTTCCTGTCCACTTTTGGGTTCTTTGTTCCGTATCTTGTGCCACTTTTGGGTTTTTGTTCCCACTTGTTCACTTTTGGGTCGTGTTCCCACTTTGGTTTTTTCTTGTCCGACTTTTGGGTTCTTGTTCCCGCTTTGTTCCCATTCTTGTCCCACTTTGTTCCCTTTCTTGTCCCATTTTGGGTTCCCACTTTGTTCCCTTTCCTGTCCCACTTTTCGGTTCTTGTTCCGACTTTGTTTCCATTTTTGCCCCACTTTGGGTTCTTGTTTCCACTTTGTTCCCTCTTTTGTTCCAATTCCTGTCCCATTCTTGGGTTCTTGTTCCCACTTTGTTCCCACGTCCCACATTCGGGTTCCCACTTTGTTCCCATTCTTGTCCCACTTTTCGGTTCTTGTTCCTACTTTGTTCCTATTCTTGTTCTACTCTTGGGGTCTTGTTCCCACTTTGTTCCCATTCCTGTCCCACTTTTGGGTTCTTGTTCCTACTTTGTTTCCATTCCTGTTCTACTCTTTTCCCATGCCTGCCCCACTTTTGGCTTCTTGTTCCCACTTTGTTCCCAATCCTGTCCCGCTTTTTGGATCTTGTTCCCACTTTGTTCCGAATTTTGTCCCTCCTTCGGGTTTTTGTTCCGACTTTGTTCCCATTCTTGCCCTACTTTGGGGTTCTTGTTCCCACTTTGTTCCCATTCCTGTCCCGCTTTTAGCATCTTGTTCCCACTTTGTTCCCATTTTTGTCCCTCCTTCGGGTTTTGGTTCCGACTTTGTTCCCTTTCTTGTCCCACTTTTGGGGTTCTTGTTCTCACTTTGTTCCGTATCTTGTCCCACTTTTGGGTTCTCGTTCCCACTTTGTCTCATTCTAGTCATATTTGAAGGTTTTTGCCCAGTCTGTTCTCTTTCTTGTCCCACTTTTGGGTTCTTGTTCCCACTTTGTTCCCATTCTTGTCCTACTTCTACGTAGTTCCCACTTTGTTCTCCTGTTCTTGTTCCCACTTTGTCCCCACCTGTCCCACTTTCAGGTTCTTATTCCCACTTTGTTCCCATTCTGGCGCCACTTTTGGTTTCTTGTTCCCACTTTGTTCCCATTCTTGTCCTATTTTAAGGTTTTTGCCTAGTTTGTTTCCTTTCTTGTCCCATTTTTGGGTTCTTGTTTCCAATGTGTTCCCATTCTTGTCCCACTTTTGGGTTCTTGTTTTCACTTTGTTCCCATTCTTGTCCGACTTTTGGTTTTTTGTTCCCAGTCTGTTACCTTTCTTGTCCCATTTTCAGGTCCTTGTTCCCACTTTGTTCCATTTTTTCTCGCACTTTTGGGTTCTTGTTCCCACTTTGTTCCCACTTTGTACTTTTCTTGTCCTACTTTTGGATTCTTGTTCCCACTTTGTTCCCATTCCTGTCCCACTTTGGGGTTCTTGTTCCTAGTTTGTTCCCATTACTGTTCCCACTGTTTTCCCATTCCTGTCCCACTTTGGGGTTCTTGTTCCCACTTTGTGCTACCTGTCCCACTTTCAGGTTCTTATTCCCACTTTGTTCCCATTCTGGCGCCACTTTTGGTTTCTTGTTCCCACTTTGTTCCCATTCTTGTCCTACTTTTGGGTTCTTTGTTCCGCATCTTGCGCCACTTTTGGGTTTTTGTTCCCACTTGTTCACTTTTGGGTCGTGTTCCCACTTTGGTTTTTTCTTGTCCGACTTTTGGGTTCTTGTTCCCGCTTTGTTCCCATTCTTGTCCCACTTTGTTCCCTTTCTTGTCCCATTTTGGGTTCCCATTTTGTTCCCATTCCTGTCCCACTTTTCGGTTCTTGCGCCTACTTTGTTTCCATTCCTGTCCCACTCTTTTCCCATGCCTGTCCCACTTTTGGCTTCTTGTTCCCACTTTGTTCCCATTCCTGTCCCGCTTTTAGCATCTTGTTCCCACTTTGTTCCCATTTTTGTCCCTCCTTCGGGTTTTGGTTCCGACTTCGTTCCCTTTCTTGTCCCACTTTTGGGGTTCTTGTTCTCACTTTGTTCCGTATCTTGTGCCACTTTTGGGTTTTTGTTCCCACTTTGTTCCCATTCTGGTCCACTTTTGGGTCCGTGTTCCCACTTTGTTTTTTTTCTTGTCCCACTTTTGGGTTCTTGTTCCCGCTTTGTTCCCATTCTTGCCCCACTTTGTTCCCATTCTTGTCCAATTTTGGGCTCTCGTTCCCAGTTTGTCTCATTCTAGTCTTATTTAAGGTTTTTGCCCAGTCTGTTCCCTTTGTTGTCCGCACTTTGTTCCCATTCTTGTCCTACTTCTACGTAGTTCCCACTTTGTTCTCCTGTTCTTGTTCCCACTTTGTTCCCATTCCTGTCCCACTTTTCGGTCTTGTTCCCACTTTGTTCCCATTCTTGTCCAACTTTTGGTTCTTGTTCCCACTTTGTTCCCATTCTTGTCCTATTTTTTGGTTTTTGCCTAGTTTGTTTCCTTTCTTGTCCCACTTTTGGGTTCTTGTTTTCACTTTGTTCCTATTCTTGTCCGACTTTTGGCTTTTTGTTCCCAGTCTGTTACCTTTCTTGTCCCATGTTCAGGTCCTTGTTCCCACTTTGTTCCCATTCCTGTCCCGCTTTTTGGTTCTTGTTCCGACTTTGTTGCCATTTTTGCCGCACTTTGGGTTCTTCTTCCCACTTTGTTCCCTCTCTTGTCCACTTTGGGGTTCTTGTTCCCACTTTGTTCCAATTCCTGTCCCATTCTTGGGCTCTTGTTCCCACTTTGTTCCCACCTGTCCCACATTCGGGTTCCCACTTTGTTCCCATTCTTGTCCCACTTTTCGGTTCTTGTTCCTACTTTGTTCCTATTCTTGTTCTACTCTTGGGGTTCTTGTTCCCACTTTGTTCCCATTCCTGTCCCACTTTGGGGTTCTTGTTCCCACTTTGTGCTACCTGTCCCACTTTCAGGTTCTTATTCCCACTTTGTTCCCATTCTGGCGCCACTTTTGGTTTCTTGTTCCCACTTTGTTCCCATTCTTGTCCTACTTTTGGGTTCTTTGTTCCGCATCTTGCGCCACTTTTGGGTTTTTGTTCCCACTTGTTCACTTTTGGGTCGTGTTCCCACTTTAGTTTTTTCTTGTCCGACTTTTGGGTTCTTGTTCCCGCTTTGTTCCCATTCTTGTCCCACTTTGTTCCCTTTCTTGTCCCATTTTGGGTTCCCACTTTGTTCCCTTTCCTGTCCCACTTTTCGGTTCTTGCGCCTACTTTGTTTCCATTCCTGTCCCACTCTTTTCCCATGCCTGTCCCACTTTTGGCTTCTTGTTCCCACTTTGTTCCCATTCCTGTCCCGCTTTTAGCATCTTGTTCCCACTTTGTTCCCATTTTTGTCCCTCCTTCGGGTTTTGGTTCCGACTTCGTTCCCTTTCTTGTCCCACTTTTGGGGTTCTTGTTCTCACTTTGTTCCGTATCTTGTGCCACTTTTGGGTTTTTGTTCCCACTTTGTTCCCATTCTGGTCCACTTTTGGGTCCGTGTTCCCACTTTGTTTTTTTTCTTGTCCCACTTTTGGGTTCTTGTTCCCGCTTTGTTCCCATTCTTGCCCCACTTTGTTCCCATTCTTGTCCAATTTTGGGTTCTCGTTCCCAGTTTGTCTCATTCTAGTCTTATTTAAAGTTTTTGCCCAGTCTGTTCCCTTTGTTGTCCGCACTTTGTTCCCATTCTTGCCCTACTTCTACGTAGTGCCCACTTTGTTCTCCTGTTCTTGTTCCCACTTTGTTCCCATTCCTGTCCCACTTTTCGGTCTTGTTCCCACTTTGTTCCCATTCTTGTCCAACTTTTGGTTCTTGTTCCCACTTTGTTCCCATTCTTGTCCTATTTTTTGGTTTTTGCCTAGTTTGTTTCCTTTCTTGTCCCACTTTTGGGTTCTTGTTTTCACTTTGTTCCTATTCTTGTCCGACTTTTGGCTTTTTGTTCCCAGTCTGTTACCTTTCTTGTCCCATGTTCAGGTCCTTGTTCCCACTTTGTTCCCATTCCTGTCCCGCTTTTTGGTTCTTGTTCCGACTTTGTTGCCATTTTTGCCGCACTTTGGGTTCTTCTTCCCACTTTGTTCCCTCTCTTGTCCACTTTGGGGTTCTTGTTCCCACTTTGTTCCAATTCCTGTCCCATTCTTGGGCTCTTGTTCCCACTTTGTTTCCACCTGTCCCACTTTCGGGTTCTTGTTCCCACTTTGTTCCCATTCTTGTCCCACTTTTCGGTTCTTGTGCCTACTTTGTTCCTATTCTTGTTCTACTCTTGGGGTTCTTGTTCTCACTTTGTTCCGTATCTTGTGCCACTTTTGGGTTTTTGTTCCCACTTTGTTCCCATTATGGTCCACTTTTGGGTTCGTGTTCCCACTTTGCTTTTTTTCTTGTCCCACTTTTGGGTTCTTGTTCCCGCTTTGTTCCCATTCTTAACCTACTTTGTTCCCATTCTTGTCCCATTTTGGGTTCTCGTCCCCACTCTGTCTCATTCTAAGTCTTATTAAGGTTTTTGCCCAGTCTGTTCTCTTTCTTGTCCCACTTTTGGGTTCTTGTTCCCACTTTGTTCCCATTCTTGCCCTACTTCTACGTAGTTCCCACTTTGTTCTCCTGTTCTTGTTCCCACTTTGTTCCCTTTCTTGTCCCACTTTTGGGGTTCTTGTTCTCACTTTGTTCCGTATCTTGTGCCACTTTTGGGTTTTTGTTCCCACTTTGTTCCCATTCTTGTCCTATTTTAAGGTTTTTGCCTAGTTTGTTTCCTTTCTTGTCCCATTTTTGGGTTCTTGTTTCCAATGTGTTCCCATTCTTGTCCCACTTTTGGGTTCTTGTTTTCACTTTGTTCCCATTCTTGTCCGACTTTTGGTTTTTTGTTCCCAGTCTGTTACCTTTCTTGTCCCATTTTAAGGTCCTTGTTCCCACTTTGTTCCTTTTTTTCTCGCACTTTTGGCTTCTTGTTCCCACTTTGTTCCCACTTTGTATTTTTCTTGTCCTACTTTTGGATTCTTGTTCCCACTTTGTTCCCATTCCTGTCCCACTTTTGGGTTCTTGCGCCTACTTTGTTTCCATTCCTGTCCCACTCTTTTCCCATGCCTGTCCCACTTTTGGCTTCTTGTTCCCACTTTGTTCCCATTCCTGTCCCGCTTTTAGCATCTTGTTCCCACTTTGTTCCCATTTTTGTCCCTCCTTCGGGTTTTGGTTCCGACTTCGTTCCCTTTCTTGTCCCACTTTTGGTGTTCTTGTTCTCACTTTGTTCCGTATCTTGTGCCACTTTTGGGTTTTTGTTCCCACTTTGTTCCCATTCTGGTCCACTTTTGGGTCCGTGTTCCCACTTTGTTTTTTTTCTTGTCCCACTTTTGGGTTCTTGTTCCCACTTTGTTCCCATTCTTGCCCCACTTTGTTCCCATTCTTGTCCAATTTTGGGTTCTCGTTCCCAGTTTGTCTCATTCTAGTCTTATTTAAGGTTTTTGCCCAGTCTGTTCCCTTTGTTGTCCGCACTTTGTTCCCATTCTTGTCCTACTTCTACGTAGTTCCCACTTTGTTCTCCTGTTCTTGTTCCCACTTTGTTCCCATTCCTGTCCCACTTTTCGGTCTTGTTCCCACTTTGTTCCCATTCTTGTCCAACTTTTGGTTCTTGTTCCCACTTTGTTCCCATTCTTGTCCTATTTTTGGGTTTTTGCCTAGGTTGTTTCCTTTCTTGTCCCACTTTTGGGTTCTTGTTTTCACTTTGTTCCTATTCTTGTCCGACTTTTGGCTTTTTGTTCCCAGTCTGTTAACTTTCTTGTCCCATGTTCAGGTCCTTGTTCCCACTTTGTTCCCATTCCTGTCCCACTGTTGGGTTCTTGTTCCCACTTTGTTCCCATTCCTGTTCCCACTGTTTTCCCATTCCTGTCCCACTTTTGGGTTCTAGTTCCCACTTTGTTCCCATTCCTGTCCCGCTTTTCGGTTCTTGTTCCGACTTTGTTTCCATTTTTGCCCAACTTTTGGATTCTTGTTCCCTCTTTGTTCCCTCTCTAGTCCACTTTTGGGTTCTTGTTCCCACTTTGTTCCCTTTCTTGTCCCACTTT